>VXAB01003744.1:1303438-1320750 GCA_013399175.1 Odontophorus gujanensis
TAGCAAACTCCAATCCCCTAAACGAAATCATTTTGTCGAAAAAATTAAAAAAAAAAAAAAAAAAAAAGAAGAAGAAGAAACTTCAAAAAGCATAACACTGAAAACACCTGAAAACCAGTAGGCCTTCATCTGGCTCCAAGCTTTGTTCTCAGTCTTTCCTCAACACCTGTGTTAATATTATTTTCTTCAAGGTCAGTGCAGATGTTACAATTACTGCTTAAAAAATGCCAGATCCAGCCTCTACAGGGGGAGCAAAACATTTTTTACTTTTCAGAATGGGGAGGGGAAGATTATGACACCCTGCAAGATTGTGGCATGCTTTGCTGCAATGATGAAGCTAACGAGCTGGGTTGAGAAAACACATCAGAGAGGCAGCATACTTCCTGCATGCAGCCGTGGGCACAAGTCTACATTTGAGCACTGACTTTAATGCTTTCTGAAAGTCGGTTTGTAACTTACGTAATAATATCTGAAATAATACTGTGGTGCAGCTTTAGCTCAGCAAATGAATTGTATTGACCGACCTACCCACCCGACCTGTATGCTTGCTTTGACATTTGAAGGGCAAAACTCAATAATTACTTGCAGCAGCATGAAAGCTGTAGCTATGTATATATACATTACAAAAAAAAAAAAAAACTTTTAAATTATTATTCTATTAAATCATTATTATACATGTTTAAGAGTTCATATTTATCCCCTTCTAAAAGCGTTGCTTTTAAATCCTCTAGAGTGATTCCTGTAAAGAGCTCAAATGATCTTACAGAACTGGAATCATCATCACTCCAGCTCAGTAGTACAGTAATTTGTATTGCTCACATAGCCTCAGCTGCATGCTCTTTTGCTTATCTGCACACCCAAAAGACTTCCCAGAAGGTGGCAAACAAAGCCTACTTCAAATCCTTCAAAGTTCGGAGCTTCCTTTCCAGCAAGTATCTCAAAAAGCCAAAACAAATGCATGTGCTTTCAAAGTACAAATAGCAGGGTGTTTATTTTTACTTGCATAAAAACAAGTTCAGAAATGATAAAAACCACAACTCTATGGAAGTTTTTACGTACTAAATTTGTTTTCCGTATACTTTCAAACCAGAACAGAGCTTCTACATCCCTTTCTGGTCAGCTGCAAACAAAACAACTGAGGCAATCACAGACAACCTACTGAGCCCTTCTGTTACCCGCCCTCTGAGTTTGGCAGGAGGGGAGGAGAGGGACCAAGGCCCCGGTCTGACAGGCCTCAGGGATTTCCTGGACACACAAAAGCCTCCCTCAGTTTGTATCTTTTTGTTTCATATATCAGATGGGTGACCAATTACTAGAACGATGAGCATGATATACAAAGTCCATCACTTTAACAAGGGCTCATATTGCATTATTGCAACTCACCGCTGAAAGCTTTCAATTCTTACAAAAAAAGTTTGGTACAACAGTATTACTCACGTGCATAGAGAACAAATACTAGGAGAACTTTGTTATAATGTGAATGCACTTCTTACAGTAAGTCATCATTTTCCATGTTGGAAACAAGGTATTCTGCCAAAGCAACTTGAACTCATACCCCGAGTAGGGCCCGGGGTCTGCAGTGCCCTCTGCCAGGGCTGCTGCTGCCTGAGCCAGCCCTGCTGCTTCTCTGGTGTCTCACTGAAACACTTCCCAGCTCCCTCTATCCTAAAGATTTTGGTTACAAGTAATAAATTCTTTTTTTTTTTTTTTTTTTTTTAAGAATTTCTTTCAAGGAAAGGTTTGTTTTCAGAATATTTATAAGCATATCATGCTTAGTGGTGCATTTTTAGCTCGTCTCCTGAAATAACTTCTCACCTTTAAAAATAAGGGCTGTAAAACTCAAAATATCCTGTGGGTGGTACATCTCCTATGTGACAGACTCTCCTTGCAGAAGTAACAGCATGAGACAAACTACCATGTACATCAGTTTGTATTTATTTATTCCACTCGCTCTGCTGATCCTCTGGTGTTTGCTGGGATGCTGTGTGCTGCTGTAAGGACACTGAGGGACTAAGAAGGAGAACTTGGGCAAAAACACAGGGAGGGAGAGAGGGGAAGGCTGAACTGAAACATCAGCTATGTTATGTAATATTATAGGCATTACATATTATATGGGATAATGATGAAAAGCAACATCTTGCAAAGAAACAGCACTCCAAAATATTAATTAACTGCAGAAGAAAAATTTGATTTATGACCGAGAAACAAAATAATATGTAGCCAACTAACACACATATATAACTTGATACTAGCAGCAGGACTGAGTTTAGAAAAGGATTTACTTAACCCTTTCCATGTAGGTTTAATTAAAATTTCTGGACCTTCTATTGTGAATAAATATAGTCTTCACTTAGAAAGCCAAGACGTATCTTTTTATTATTATTATTGAAGCACTAAATATCTCCTTATATATGAAGTGAGTAAACAAAACCCATTTTAACCTGAAAGACTTCCAGAAGCTGAGCCAAGTTCCATCCTACTTTGAAATACCTGACAGTATTTCCACAAGTCACCCCCAATTTCAGGCTGAAGTGTCGATGTGAACAATCTACTTTTTAAGCTTCAGGTGGGGAAAAAAAAGAAGTCTGAAGTTCACAACAAAAGCATTACCTTATTCAAAATGCAAAACTGTACACCTAAGGTTTACAAGTCAGACATTTCTAATTCAAGTTTTGTGCAAATTATGATCTTATGCAAAAATATGACACCATCACATTACTTCAGACTGAAATGCTTCAAAGGAAAGGCAATGAATCTGCTTTTCCCTTCCAAGTACATATTATCACACATTATTATTTCTATGCTCAACAGACTGACATTATAGCAGTTATTTTTAGTTCTAGTCTCTTTCCAAATGGCAAGCATGGCAGTAACCTTCAGACCAGACGGACACAGGCACAGCTTCACATTCCTGGCCACAGCATACATCCCACACAGATCTTCTACTGCTTGACACGCTCGCTATGAGAGCAATAGTTAGTGGTTATTGCCGACCAAATCCTGAAATGTGAGAGCAGTGCATCAAGTAGATCTCCAACAGGACACGCTGTACCAGCTGACCACGCATAGCACAGACCGTGCATATGCCACTTTCTGCCTGCTCAGCTGCAATTTGATCGAAGGAGGAGCATGCTACTCACTGAACTACATCTACAAAGATGAATAAGGAAAGAAGCTTAAAAAGCATTTAAATGTTTCAGCACATTCAAATCTGCCTATGAGTAGCCACTAAAAAAAAAAATAATAATAATAATTTTGCTTGGAGAGGTTTGCTTGCTTTAAATAAAGAGGGAAGGTAACTCCACAACACCCTTTGCTTTGGCACCAAATTCTACCTGAGTGCATCAGCTCATTTACTGGGTTTTCAGACTGGCCCTACTTAGCTTCCCACTGGGGAAAAGGAAGGAACGAAGCTCCTTGCTACTGCTTCATATGCAGTAAAGTGTAAGAGACAGGTTGGCCTTTTCAGTTTGGACACAAGAAAACCTATCCAAAGCAGAAGTTTACATCTGACAGTTGCTGCCACTAAAATGAATTGCCTACAGATGACGGTACCTAAAAATAAGGCAGAGCAGGAGAAGGGTGAAAAAAACCAGCCAAAAACTTTCTACCAAAACCCAAATGTCAAGCATATGGAGAATGAGGTGGAAGGAGACACTAAAGGTAGAGAACTAACTCCAGGAGCACCAGACTTCACATATCCCCCCTCAGAAAACAAAACAAAAAAGTAGAAGAAAGCAATCCTGACAGGATAAAGTCTGTCTGGCAGTTCCAGCAGGATAACTGTTTTATTTGTAGCAGAAGTAAAAATATAATGAAACATCATTCAAGAAAGGCACTGTGCTCTTGTAATCATACAGAAGACTATCTATGATTTAGCTACCACTTTTTTTTTTTCCCACTACAGATCGCTTGGAATTAAGCTTTATGGGATTCTGGAAGTACTCTTTCCAAACAAACCACACAGAAATAATACAAAAATAAAAAATCCAGTAATTTAAAATTTATTTTTGCACACTTTGGAAAGCTGGCCTATCAGTTTTTTCCATCCTGTTTCCATATCCCCTACCAGCAATTGGATTCTCTTAAACATTATACCAGCCCCTCTCTCACAGAGGGCCTCTTACACATTTCCAATTCTGTAGCACCACAAAACAATTACATCAAGGGATAACAAAGACATACTTTTACACAAGATTGTTTATTTTTATATTCTACATGTATTTTACAAGTACAATTTAAGCAATACAAAATTTGCATTCTATATCATTTTCATGCTTTAACTTTAGAACTTCTAGCTCCATCACTTCTTTATTATTAATGGGACTTCAATTTAACTTCAAGATCTGTGTAAGAAAATTGCAACTGAACTTCCAGAACCATCTGTTTTGATAGTCAAAAGCTTAGAATCCATATAATATGATACCCCAAAAGGAAGCACTTTCATTCATGAAATCCTACCAGGAAGGTAGGAAATTTCCTACCTTCAGGGAACTGGTTTGTTTTCTTTAAAACTAAGGTAATTTAATAGGATGACCATTAGTAGCCTCTGAGTTGAGTAAGACAAGCTGCAGTCCTTTACAAAGCACCTACCCTAACAGCTCTGAAGAAAGGGAGACACTTTTAACAACAGAGCAACCTTAATAAACAAAAAAGAAAGCCATGCAGTTCTAACCCTATTAAAACTGGAAGTCAGGAGCTACTTGTGTCAATTGCTAAGCAACTCAGCTAAAAACAGGGGGAAAAAAGTATCAATCAGTGATTATAAAGTGTATCACTGCAGGGATGCAACAGAGTTACTGCTCTTGGTTAGGAAAGGAAAAACAGAAAGCCAGTCAATGGGAACATATTAACTGCACTGGCAATGACAAACAATGCCTGGCAAAACCTGCAGTGACCCGCGGTGCTCCACCCTTCCCAGCTATAAGCTGTGCTCCAGCCTGCAGCATCACAAGCTTTTACTGCTCAGCTACAAACCATTTAACCTTACAACTGAGGGAAAGGACAAGAGATAAGCTCTCCACAAGGGGACATAACGAGACTGGACTTCAGCCACAGCAAAGCGATCGATGCCTCAGCAAAACTATTGAATCCTTGGGATTATAAAGGAAGAAGCTGCAGCAGCAGGGCAGTGCAGGGAGCACACGAGCTCTGCCCAACAGGGCTGCTCACACGTGGTATGGCACCACGGCACGTCTGGGTACCACCAGCAGGAATGCTTTGTCATTAACTGCTGGGATTAAATTATACACACATCCAAACAAATCTGTGTGCATACACCAGCTCACCATGTGTGCCTGGAACCTCTCTTGAATTATCCTCTATACTTGAATTTGAAGTTTGTTAGGAAGTTGGGATTTTGGGGACTAATTCTAACAGAGAACCAGAAGTGAAATATGAAAAATGCAGCTGTTGAAATCACTCAGCTTGCCTTTCTGTTTGATAAGAAACTGTCCAGGACACAGAAGGGGAAGGACAGAGAACTTCAAGATACACACAGCTTCATGTTATGCTTTACATTACATTGTTGGAATTGAGAAGCTATCCTCAGTGAACAATGCCACTGAGAGTCCACTAAGCAAGCTTTAAAACAGAACCTGCACTCTGCTAAATTAAACACAAAGCACACAGGTTCTCTGGTAACAATTGCCAGCTGTGCACACAGTGTTACAATTTCCATTCCTAGAAAAGAAAGCATTCCTAAAACAAGATGTGCTGCATCTCATGAAATCAACTTCTGTCCCTCCCTCACCTAATCAAGGCCAAAGCAACACGAGGGGACCAAACATCTCATGGCTGGTATCCATGTGATAACCAACCAAGGACAGAAAAGGCAACAAAACATTCTGTGACGTAGTCTGAGCTATTACGAAGCATCATCTATTAATATACTAGCATTCCTAGTCCTGAAGGACCATTCAATTCAGGCTCTGCAACACAACTTCTTCCATTTTCACGTACCTTCAGCCCTCCTGCACAACTGCAGTTTTCTTGGGTTCAGAAATCTACTTCTGGAGCCTGACTTCCAATTGTCACATTCAGAGTCTTAGAGTCTTTTGGATAGAACTCCTCATGATGGACCTCTTGCTGTGAGAAATAAGAAGCTGCAAGAGGCGATACCCTGCCAACTCCTGATACAAAATAAGAAGAATGCAGAGGCTACTTACAACAGCTTTCCACTAAGGAATTAGTACCCTGTCAGCAGCAGATTAACCAAAGCAGATGTTAGTTTCATCTGCTAGTTAGTTTCACAAAATCCATCTTCATATTTCAAAGGCTTTGATAGGAACACACATTTTCTAACTGTCTGCCTCCTATCACTTGAAACAGACAAAAAAAAAACCCCACCACACCCACACCAGAGTTCTTTTGCTGTTGCTGCTGGTTACACTGAGCAAGGTCAGAGGAAGTACAGAACCATCATTAACTCATTTCTTTGCCATTCTAGGCCAATGGTTTGAGTGCCCAGCTTCCAAAGGACAGAAGTACTTGGGTGTTCCCTAAAGGGGCCTAAAAAAACCCTACAAATCAGCAAAAGGAACCACTTAAGGGAATGAAAAAATAGCCAAATAGAAATTTATTCAAGAAATTCCCTACAGGAAAATTTGATTTCTCAGAGTGAGTTAGTCTTACGTACTTATTTCAAGATAGAAATTTGTGCAATTTGTGCGTATCCTGCACAAAGCTGCATAAAGCTGTCCGTTGGAAAATATTTGACATTTTGTCTAGGTAATAAAGGATTTTTTCCTTTGGTTGGTTGCTTTTCCCTCCAAATTGACCCAGTATAGGGCCTTAATGTTCCTGGTTGTTCATTTAAGGAAGAAAATCCTTTCAGTTTACTGTATGAAGTATTAAAATCACAGCTCGAGGTAGCAGTAATGACAAGACAAAGCAGATCTATGAAACTATATGAAAGCAGCTTCAAGAACAAATGTGGCTTTCAGCAAGTGCTCAAAAAGCAAAGCAATTATCAAGACCAAAACCAGCCCCGACATCCATTGCTATGGAACCTAACAGGATGATAGGAGGAGCAGGTAGGCAATAGTACTGAGACAGAAATGCACTGAACATTAAAGAGAAATATATCAGCATAAAAACGTAACTATAATGCCAAAGAGAACTGCTTGAAGCACTCTGAATGACAACTGAAGGAAATATGACCAGAGGGAAGAAGGACTCTTACTCTCGAAAACCTGAACAAAACTACATTATTATTGAAAGAACAGAAAGAACATTCTTCAAAGCAATAAGCATAAAAAGAAAAAAAAGTGGAGGAGGGCAGACAAAGTCCAAAATCACCACCGAAGAGCAGACAGGTGTACGTAGGCACGGTGTTTTCCTCTTCAGCGAGAAAAGCAGCGCGCTGTGTGAGCTCGCTGCTGGAAAAGCACCGACCCCAAGAGCAGCTCCCCGCTCCATCCCAACCCCACCACGGTCCCACACGCGCGGGCACAGCCCCGGGCAGCGGGGGTTCCTCCGGCAGGAGGGGGCGCGCCCGTTCCCGTGGCAACGCCTCCAGGCGCGGCGCGGCGGCCGCTCCCGCGACCCTCGGCACATCGAACAGCGCCAGGGGCAGCAAGGAGTGATCTTACCCCTCGCGGGGATCCCACCCCCTCGCCCCGGGCGTGACAACTCACCGCGCCGCGTCCCCGTCCTCGCCGGGCCCGGCTGCGAGAAACGCTCCGGCGGCGCGCGCTGAGAAAATGGCGGCTCCCGGCAGCCCCGCGGCACCGCGCCGCTCGGGAACAGCGCCCCCCGGCGGCCTGGGGGAGCGCGGCAGCGCGGAGCACGACGGCGGACGGCGGCACCTAGTGGCGGCGGGCGGGCACAGCACCTCAATCCTGGGCGCGCGCTGGCCTTGAGGGCTGACTGACACACAGCGGAGCCCGGCTTTTTTTCACTTTTTCCCCTTCAGTTTCTGTTGTCAATCATTACGTTCCATGTATTTGTACCCAAATATCCCAAGTCATACAGTAGCCTCAGGTATTCTCTTCGGTACTGCATCTATCCATCTTCAGGACGGCTCTTCTGCAATATTAAAACAACTGACTAACCTTTCTTCTTTATTACGTAGAAAACTGTGTGCCCTCGTGCCTTACAATCTAACTAAACTCCTGTAGTTCTAATACCGCAGAACTCCTTCTGCAAAAATAACAATGACAACATTTTTTACAGTGGCTCCAAAAAGTAATGGTAGCAGTAGAGGTGTTTCTATAGTTCAGGCATCTGGCGAGGTCACTGCAGCCCTCGCTCTCATGAGGATAACGAGTTTTTCCAGTCCTGAGTTAGCAATGTGTGGGCTGACATCTCAGCAGGTTGGCACTTCTCCTGCTCTGAAATCTTCAGTGTATCTGTACAGACTAAAACCAGGGTGATTACTAAATGAGAAAACTGACTGTACTGAAACACAGACCAACATTCTGGGACACGCTACAGAAATATTATTTAAGCATTTAAGTCATGTTCTTTGCTATGAACAGAGATGGCCTCAATAAATGTTCTATGAAAACAATTTGCCTCTGATACAGCTGACCAAAATATTAAAACACACCTTTCAAATAGTCAGTTCCACATTCAGATGCCATTTCTCTTTCTTGCTCTCACTTTTAACTTGTATTCTCTATTTACTCAAGAGAAAATAATCAAAAGTGAAAGGTTTGAGTATCAAAGCCAATATTTGTGCATGCTAGAAAGAATTTGACTAAAAATCCAAGAAGATAACCATACCCATTTCAATATGTGAGAAATAGCTCTAGTAGAGCTTCTATCAGAATTTCTAGTAGAAATTCTCACCAATCAAAACTCAGTTCACATCATAGCAAAGCAAATTTATTGATTTAAAGATCTCAGACATATTATGACACGGTGAGAGGTTAGCAACTTAACAGTGTAGTGTGAATGTGAATATTTAATCTTATAAATCCTCATCACCTGACATTATTAATACATTCATTAGCACTGATTTTCACAAATGTCATTGCTTTTTGTTGAGGTTTTGATACTTTTTCAAACGAGGCAAATGATTTTTAAATATCACAAGGTGCTTTTACAGTGACCCACATCTGGGTTTTGATGTCTAAATCAAACACTTCGATAAAACAAACCCCAAAATTCTAGTCCCAATACATGGAGCAACCAAAATATAAGAAAACATAACAGAAAAGAAAAATAATGACAGTAAGGACAGTAGTACTTATAAACTGTTTTACCTTCTACACAAGCTAATTCTTGTTCTTCTTTTGAACAAGTTAATGTTCAGTTTAAAATAAAATTCTGAATCAGTTAAGCTGTACTGTAAGCCAAAACTAACAACATCTTTGGTACTTTTCACTGCAGGTGGAGTTGTACAATTCTGGTAACTGAGCTATAGAAAGAAATTATTTAACTTTTAGCAGAAAATCACAGGTAACATCTTTGTCAAGTTGAACTAGATGTAGACAAATATTTATTCTTTCCTTCAAAATGAACAAAACTAGCTAGAATTGGTTGAGTAGTCTCTATTTATAAGCAAAAGAAAACATCAGAATTTAGTTTGCTGACTTCAAACAGAGATAGCCTCCCTGTGCTTTTTATTTGCTTTGGAATGACCTGCAGCTGCTACATGTGAATCTTAACTGATCAGAGAGAATTCCATTGGTCTGAGCATCTTTGTCGTATCCATGAATCTTATTCCCAGATAAACTGAGAAAAATGAAGTTTTTCAAAGATGAAAATAATGTTCAGTGAGATAAAGAAATGCCTCTCACAATTTGATTAATATCAGTCATCTTACTGTGTGGAAGCACTGTGGACACTATGAAAAGGAACACAGGAGTCATTATCCCCTTCCACTCAGCATTCACTACACCACATTTAGAATGCTGTGTCCAGTACTAGGGAGCCTAGAACAAGAAAAACTTGGAACTGGGGTGAGGTCAGTGGTCCTTGACCACCAGGATGGTCAAGTGTGGCCAAGGGAACAAGAAAGACTTGTTCAGCATGGAGAAGACACAGCTTTGGGGGGACCTAAGCATAGCCTTCCAGTACCAAGAGGCTATCAGAGCTCTTCACAGTGGTGCCTAGTGGGGGGGTAAGTACAACATACATAAACAAAAACAAACAAGGCCTTTCCAGACATGAGTACAGTCAAGCAGTCTCTGCACTTGGAGAGCTTCATGAGCAGACCAGGTGTAGTCCTGGGCAATCGGATCTGATCTCATGGCTGACCCTGTGGGAGGCTGGATTACATCACCTCCTGAGATCCCCACCAATCTATGAGTCTGTAAAACATCATAAATCATACAAAACTGAAAAATCAGATCATACCAAATTATTATTTTTTTTACACAAACATATTTCATATTTCAGTATGCTTCAGGCTGTTTGAGTCAGACAAATATAAACTGAACTTTGCTAACAGTTCACTGATGTGGACTGTTCAATCAATAATGGGTCACAAGTCACATAAGTTAATATGGAAATCCACCTTTGTTGATAAATTCTCTAAGAAATTAAGGTAACTTCTTATTTCTTACTACTCTTACTGACTTAGGAATTGCGAAGCCCAGTGATGATCTTTAAATGCTAACATTAATTGGTCTGTTATTACTTGGTTAATGAATGGAATGGAAAAGGCTGTGCTCTGCAGAGCTGACATTTCAGAGATGCAGCAGAGGAAGAAAATCAAATGCAAAAAAAAATGACAGAACAGTGACTTAACTAGGAACATTTTCTTGTGAATATGGCACTAGTAAATTGAATAACTGATATAGAACAGATGCCTGAAATCTGTGTTTTTTCGCTGAATTGCATCCAATGTTCTTGCTGAATTGTTGCCATTGGAGAAATAAATGGAGTTGTTCAGAGGCAATATGAAAGTCTTGCATTATTATGCTGGTCCACAGAAAATCAAATCTGATTCTCTCTTCCAGAAAAGTGTGGCTTCCATTCCTTTTATCCACATCAGTCCTTTATTTCTTTTCTTCACCACATCATTCCCATCACCTTTTAGTGAAGGTAGTATAAAAGCCCAAAGCTAAGCTAGAAATAATTAGGGGTATCATAATGCCACAGAAATTGGAAAAGTTGATAAAACGTAAGGAGCCTTTTCAGTTTCAGGTATAAGGTCTTATGCAGGATATGCTTTCCTGTAATTCCCAAATCTATTAGTGGTAAAATATCCTCAGCAGAAGTAAAGCATGAAACAAAGGTGGCTGTACTGAATCCAGTGATATACATCTCGTGGAAAAGATTGCATTTAAGTATGAAACAAAATATCTTTGGGTGTTCTAGTATACTTCTCGCTGAAACTACTTCCAAGTACACTTGCATCTAGTGTCAACTTGGGAAGAAGCACAAAGTATTTACTCTCCTTCACAACTTGCTGAGCAGATGAGTAAAGATAAATGCCAAGTGGAGAGGAAAACGGTAAACATGCAACTAGTGATTTATTTTTGCTCTGTTTGAACTGATTAATGCCATTAATCATCATCTAGAGCTGGGATCTGAACTTAGCAAGCACTTGGCATATGGCCACGTGTGATTTTCTGTTTTTAACTCCTTCATGCTGCAATATTAGTGTTGGCTTACAGGTACTATGTTTTAAAAGTTAGTGATACAGTCACTCAAAAAAAGGCCACATTTAAGGCAATGCTTGCCCACCTCCTACTTTGTGTTCAGCACAGGCTAACCCAGCTGGAGAAAAGAGGAAGATATGCACAAAGAGGGATGCTATGGGCAACAAATGTGTCCCTTTTAGTTGGTCACTCTGGTCATTCATTTGTCCCACAACCTGTTGATGATGTCTGAGAATTTTTGTAAATGGAGGAAACTCAAGATGGCTGTGTACATCTTAGAAGGGCAAACTTTTTTAGAAGTCTTTGAATACTTTATATTGCTGTGCAAGCAAGCAATGTATGAGATGATTAGTCACAACAAAGGCAATTTTATTTAAAAATACACTGCCTTTGGATTCTAGTTACAATCAAGATACCAGAAAGAAAAGAAGCAGTAGAACAGATAAACAATAGACAGTGCTTTCTGAGGTGGGACTGAGAATAAGGAGTCAGACTGACAGTTTCAGAAATAGCTTCTGTGACTGTCTAACAGTCTGTATGTCCCAAGTTTAGGAATTCAAGTTTCCTCTTGCATGACTATCCCTAGGCACAGACACTTCCACTTTAACATACCTGATATCTGGGGTACACAACGCAAATGAGTGCATGGACCACACTGATAAGAGTTTGACTCACCAAATGCAGGGTTGACCTTCAAACCTTCATATTTCCTCAGTGTGCTAATCCCCTTAACTCTCACAATTAACAAATGTGAGGCAACTACAACGTTCACATTTCCACCAGCTCACATGTACCAGGGTAAGGGCCCACAAACATCAGTAGCAGCTGCACCAATCAGCTCCTGCAAGCTGCAGCTATTGGTAAGCAGAGGCTGCTTTTGCAGACTTGATCTCCCTGAGCTTTCAGCAGCACCCAGCCAACCCTCCAGAGATACCACAGTCATCTGGAGTTATCTGATCACATCCCAGACAGGAGGGACAGGAGCACAAACTGTAGCACTGCTGCTTTGGAGCTCCTCAGACACCAGCATGGCCACTGACTCAGAGCCGCTGCACCAGGCCCCTCGTGTGCAGGACTGAGGACTGATGATGTACTGAAGTTACCAAAGGATAACTTAAGTAAACTTAAGTTAACTTAAGGCACAGTGCCTTAAGTCAAATACAATGTTCTACGGGGTGTGTGCTACATGAAGGTGTAATGATCTAGGGCCATCCTACAGGACACCCAGCTATCAGGCAATCCAGTGAAAGAAGAGCTGTGAGCTCAGTAGTACCTGTTCTGCAAGTTGTACTCCACCTTCCAGCTGCAATGGACAGAGGTAATGCTGCAAGATTCTCAGCTGCCCTGTCACTGATACTGTCACTGCTCAGCTTACTAAACTTGGAAAACTCCTAACTTTGTCCATATTTTCAAAATAGAAATGCTAATATCTGAGATTCTAAGTATTCTTGATAGAACACTTGCAAGGAAGGTGTATGTAGGAGAAGATAAATCATTTCTTAAAGCATTTACTATTTCTTCCTCGCGCCTTTGAAGCAGGCAAGAAGGAATCATCCATGCCGTTGGTGGGCTGGGAGCACATCCCATCAGAACAGCTTGTCCCCATCCTCCAGAGAAATCCCAGCAGGAACTGCCCTGCTGATCTTCATTTTACTGCTAACATTTTATCATTTGGTGAAACTGTGATTAAAAAGACAATTCTCTTTCTTCCTATATTTCTAGATTTCTCAGTTCCATTGCTGAACTGGTGTTTTTGTTTCTGCTTACTCATGCTGATCAGAAAAGGAAAAAATACCCCCCAAACACCTAATCTACCTTGAGACAGACCGAAATACTCTCAAGTAAATACCTGTTCTAATTCCTGTCAGACAATCTAAATCTCAGGTCAGATGATGAAGTGCTCTCCAGATTAACAGCATCATTTTTAATAAAATAAGTCACTTTTTCACAGTATTGTGCAGAAGAGAACTTAATAAGTATTTCTACCATCCATTCTCTACCAGTACTTGCATGAACATGCAGGGAAGCAAAAAGCTAAGAAGTGGAATGAAACTGTATCAAAACCTGGACCAGACCCCTTCCAGGCCGATGTGGTCAGGAAATTGAATCTATGGCTGATGGATACTAGGTTTAGCTACGAAAAAAAACCTAAGTGAAGAAGATCTATTTGTCAATCACTTATGTGAGGATGTTTCTCTTTTCAATTGCCCAGCTGAATAGAAATAGGCTACAGTAGATAATGTGTATTATGAATCTTGTCTAAGCAGCATTTACCAAATGAAAATCATCTGGAAAATGTGGAAGCGTGCCTTCTTTGTACACTTTTCCTTCTGTGTGACAATTCAGGAAATGGTCCCAGAAAACAAAACCAAAAACAATCAAACTACAACAAATGAAAAAAAAAATTGCATATTTCGGAAATGTAGTGTAATTAATTCTTACATTAACACGATGGAAACAAACAAACAAACAAACCCAAACAATATTAAAGGATATTTTATTCCAAGTTTCTACTCTTAAATGTTTGGGCAAGAAAAGCAAAACCTTCTGCTGTTTACCCCTCAGAGAAGATAATAAAGTTGTTCCTTGTCACACAAATTCATGCGGAAGGCTATTATAGAGGAAATGAGCTGTTCAAACATTTTCTTTCTGCTTTTGCACATTTACAGCTATCGTAATTGGGACCTGTAGTATTTATGTAGAAAACCAAGGACATACACTTTTTTTTCCTTAATATTAAATTAACACTTGTTTTCTTGTAACTGTGTACTTTCTGCATAATATACCACAGCTCTGAAAGCCTTACAAGCCTTATAGTTGCAGTTAAGCTAAATAAAACCTACTGCTATCCAGCTGTTACCATAGAGCCCAACTGAGGCATTTTCTTTAACGAAGTTGGAAAAAATATTCAGATTTCTTCTTTAATCAGGCAGGAGAGACAGAAGGTGACACAAGACCATAGTGTGACATATAGTGGCTTTGCAGTCATCATATTTTTCCTTCTTTTTAAGACTTCTCTTCATCCAAATATATAGAAAGGGAAATGTAAACTTATAAAAGTAACGGAAGCAAAATGTCAAAAGAAAATTCTCTGTGAACAGATCTATCTTGATGGAAATCTCTATGAATTTTTGAAAAGAGAGGAACATCCTGGTTTTTAAAAAGGATCTTTGATTCATTTACAGGAATCTTAGGGCACTCATGACACTTTTTCTAGCACACAAAAGCCTTGCAAGTGGATGGATAATAAATGTTAGAGGCTGCTGCATATCAAACAAAATGTCTGTGTTTTAGGAGTTACATATCACAAGTAGAGCAAATTTTACACACATTCACAAAGTGCTTCCCTTAGTTCTACAGCAATATTATGGACCCATGGTATTCTCAGAGAGTACTGCAAAACAAGAGGGAACAGACACAAGTTGCAATGAGGGATATTCTAACTTGACTCACGGAAAAATCTCTTCGGTGCTCAAAGTCTTTGCCATGGAATCACCTTTTTAGTAGAATTTGAAGCTCTCAGATGAGGCTTTGAGCAACCTGCTGGTACTTGGAGCAGGTAGCTGCCCAAAGGCCCTCCCAGCCTGAAGTATTCCACGATTCTGTGATTGCAGAAGTTGTAAAAATATGAATGAATAATACAAATGTATACATATTTACAGATTATCTATAATAGGAAGCATGTCATAGCTAAATTATCTGCAAGAGAATTTCTAAAAGATACCTAAAATACAGTTTAGCCAACTGAGGGAGAGGTTTATTTAGAGCCTTTGTGAAGATTTGTAGAAGATTTGTTGAAGATTTGCTTTTTTTTTTTTTTTTTCTCTTTTATCTCTCTTAAACTGCATAAAGCCAATAGTTCAGGAATGCTAATGGAAGTAGTGGAAAGCAGAATGAGCCCAGAACAAATCCAGACTATAAAACAAGTGTCATAATTGTATGTTCATATATGCTTCCCACCTCTTTTTGCTGCTATCTAGTTATAAGCAGGAAATTGGAATAATATGGTCCTCTGACGATAATTTCTGGGAAAATACTTAATTTCATGTGGATTTCTAAGAAAACTCTTATTGAAGTATATTATTCTATGCTTTTTGGAATTGTTTTAAATTGTTTTTATTAATTTTAACCATTTCATTAAAAACAACAAAAAAGTTTATCAGAACAGAGAATTGCAGTGTTTTGAAAACCATGAATAATTTTGAGCTACAAATCATTACATTTTCATGTGAAAAATAAGAAAAAAAGGTTGCAGTCCTTTACCTAAGAGGAAAACCCTGCTCATGCCTAGCTTGCAAGACTCAGCAGGTATCACTAACTAGCACAGACATTCACAGGAATAGGTCCTAAACAGACCGTGAGTATACTACAAAGCACTCTGCACTCAAAGGAATCCTATTACATCAGCACCACAGATAAAACATTACATTTACTGGGACAGCTGTGCCATTCACCAAAATGTCAATACTCCACTTAGAGTAAACAGAGTATATAGGCAACATAATGGATACAGAGACGCCGAGTTGGTAAAGTCGTTTGATAATTGACTGTAGTCTAATTCCAGCTCTAATTATTTCATAATTAATTATTTAATAAGCTACTTCATTAATAGCCCAACCCTTACTATAACAAAATGTTCTTTTGCTGAGTCAGCATTGAACGGCTGGCATACAAAACAATACAGATTTTGTAAAGTTGTTTTCAGTGACATTCACACTGGGAAGCTTTGGGAACCAGAGCAGTGTCACACGTCAACATGTGAATAGTGTACACGCCTGGTTTCAGGCACTCGAAGGCATCTGAGGGCCTGAAGCTGCAGCCCTATGCCTGTGGGACAGAGGCGCAGCAGCCAACACATGGGAGACCTGCTGAAACGCACGTGCCTTGCTTTTGCAAAGCACTTTAACAGTCCCAATGCATTTTCATTGCCTTTACAAACTGGCTCGCTGAGCATTCGTCCCTCCTCCACAGCTGCATAAGCTTGGGTGCCACGCTGAAATTACGCAAGCCCACATTTCAAACCGCAGCGTTTCGTCGCGTACAACTGCTGCACTGAATCAAAATGGCAGCGCTGAAACCCGCAGCCGCGACACCGTAACCGCCACACCCGCGTGGGCACGAGGGCACGGCGCATGCGCACGAAGGCCGTTAACAGTCCCGGGCGTCGACGGTGTAACGGACGGTAGCGTGCAGCGGCGCATGCGCAATAGCGGTTCTGCGCGCGCCGTCTCCTAGGGCACGGCGCGGCCGTCCCGTCGTGCCTCGCGGGCCGCAGCGTCCCCTCTGACCTGCGTCCGTCCCTCCCGCATCCGGGCTTCTCGGCGCCACACAGGGAAGATGGCGACCATGCTCCCTGCCGAGTGGATAAAGAACTGGGAGAAAGGGGGCAGGAACGAGTTGTGAGTGCGGGGGGGCGGCGGCGCGCCGCGAGGCCTCAGGCGTGCGGGACNTTCCCAGTTATCCTAGGGAGGAACTTGTGAGCACCGAAGGGTCTGAGTGCAGCTTCCCCCGTCGGTCCAGGTGTGCTGTGAGCTTGCTTTTCACGGCCTTCCATCTACCTCTCCTGAGCATTCTGACCAGGCCGTTTACTCACACGTTCCCCAGGCTGCTGGCCTTCCGTTGCTGCATCAGTTCCCACACGGGTACCCGGTTTACAGTGTGTTCTTAAATGATCTTATTTTAATTTTTCTATTTCCTTTATCCCTTTGTTATAACTAAAAAAACCCTGAAGTTTCAAATAAAGTGCCCCCCCCCCCC
>VXAB01003744.1:1320787-1337892 GCA_013399175.1 Odontophorus gujanensis
CCCCCCAAAATGCCTACATGGCAAACACTCCGTGGTATTTTTGCTCCTTTTGTTCATGTATTTTAAAAGATTCTGCAACAAAGGTGCTGATGATCCCCCTGTTAGGGGGTAGGGAATAAACATAGAGGCTCTCTGCACAAAACTTGATGTTCCCCAGACCCTCTGCTTTGCAGGGAGGGGACCCTCTTATAGCTATGTCACTGCTGTGCTTGAATTGTGCTGGAGTTGACATGTTTCAGTATGTGTGATGCAAGGCCAAAGGAAGTCTGTTCAGTTTGTGCATTTCAGACAATGAAATCTTAATTGTTCAGGAGCCCTCAAATAGTGCTGAGTCTTGCATTGAATTTTTTTCTTCTGCTTAAAGCATTTTAGCAGTCACAGTGTGTACATCCATCTGGACAATCCTTGGACAATAAATAAGGAGTCTACTTATTGAACTTGGTTAAACTTCTGTATGAACAACAAAAAAGGAAAGTGTATAAACATACACTGGTGTCTTTTGGAAATGCACATGTAACTAGTAAAATATTTCTGTATGTGATGTACATATAGATCCACTTGAGAGTTTTTTTTGTTTTTTTTTCTGTTGTGGTCTTTATGTCATTTTTGCCCTTTGTAGTCAAATAAGATGATTCTGTTTTGGTAACTTCCCTGTTATTAATCACTGAGCTTGTATGGAGCCTGAGGACAGCAATGTTACAGTTGTTCAGGTAATGGCCGTTGCACCTTTTCAACTGAATTCTCAGAATTTGAACTGTGGAGAGGCCATGATAAAACCTTTCCTGGTTCTCCTTTCTCCGTGCAGCCATACTTAAATGTGACTGGGAAGAAAGTGTTAACTTGTTGTGGGGGCAATAAAATAGGTGAAATTCCTATACTTGTGGCCCTCATGCCAACTGAAATACACTGTTTCAGACACAATGATAACAGCAGCTTGTTAGAGATGCCATCAGTTTTAAAGGGAATGTGATTACAGCTGGATAAGAATTGTCAGCTTTATGAATGTGAAATATGCATTAAATTATTTTACAGAAGTGAGAGAATGTAACTGTAGCCAGTATCCTGGAGAACTTTGTGAGAAACCACTTTTTCTGGGCAGAACTTCTTGATATTTAACTAAGCCTTTCTTTTTCTAAAACGTCCTGTCTTCTATTCACTTCTTCTAAATGGATGAAAAATAAAGCAGTTATACTCTCTTGTCAAAGTGAAACACGTGAAATATTTTTAAGTGTTAAAGTAAAAGGTAAGTAGATGTAGTGATGCTTCCTATTTTAGTAAACTGCTTATCTAAAGCAAAGACCCAAAACTATAAATTAATAGATAGAAATATTTATTTACTGGAATGCAATATGAGATCTGACTAGATCAGCCCAAGTTGGTGTTTTGGCAGTGTACTGAGAAAAGTAAATGATTTGCCTTCAGTGTTTTGGCTTGCACTGCAATTACTAACGAACGCTAAAGGTGATTGCTGTTGTCTTACATAGTGCTCAGTAGTGTGGTGGTGGTCTGTCTACACTTGAAAATGTACAGGATTTAAATACAGCTGTAGCCTTTTGGAGGTTCTGTTATTAAAAAAAGGAGAAGCTTACTTGTCAAGAAAATGAAAGATAAAGTTGTTTCTAAGGAAATGCAATAGTAAAATCATTTTTTAACTAATTATCTTCTGTATTTCTTTATTTCCTATGGAAAATAGTGAACTTTATTTTTACTGATGTGATCACTTTTGTCCTCGGAGTTTGGCAGTAATGGCCAAAAGCAAAAGATAAAGGGTTTTGCATGTGACGTGGGATGTCACAAGTGGATAGGTAAGGTGGCATTCTGGAGTCTGCGTGGAAACTGTTGAGCTCTTCCAATTTAGTTAACCCAGCTACCAGTGTGTAATCACATTTAATACAGAAACACGAATGTAGATTATGTGCTAGTTTTGAGTTTTCCTAGTTACCAAAACTAGAGGTCCATCAAGATGTGGTCATCGTGTCTTTTTCTTTCAGATCCTTCTCTGTCTAAATACACATTTAAATTTTGTTTGTTTTGCTGCTGCTCGATGCTGTGTGCAGATTGAGTTGGCGTGTGTGGCTGCTTATCATGCCGATCAGTCCAGAATCCTATTTGTGTATACATATACTGTCCTTTTGTACTGAAATTGTATTGTTTTCTGTAGTGCCTTCCACAGCAAGATGCTGATCTGTGGCTGTAGGTCATAGGAACGTTGGTAATACACATGCAATGGCAAGCACTGATGGGAATGCCTTTACTTGATTTTCATGTGTGGTGGATCAGACACACTGAAGGCCCTTCAAGGGAGAAGCAGGACTTTAGTAGTATGCTTGGATGGCTGTTTATCCGATGTGTTAGACTTCAAGAAAAACTGAAGGCTTAATGTTCTGTGAACTTGAGGTTTTGAGACATGATGTTTCTGGCCCTCCCACGGTGTTTGTTATTTTATGTGCATGAGGCGTGTCATGATGAGTAGCAATTAAACGGCTGAGAGTCAGGAAAGCACACTTCAGCTGTAGTTTTGCCATCCTGACTGCAAAGTGCGATTGTGTTTTAGTTCAACAAAATAACTATCTGCATCAGTTAAGTTATGCATATACCTTAATATTTGCAGACGTGCATTTATGACAATTTCTGCCATATGCCATGTGTGAGTTTAGTTGACTAAGTAGGATGTTGTGTCTGATTTAGGAGGCTTAGGTTCAGTTTTTGGCTCTATTGTGCAAACTTGTTCTATAGGTGCTCAGCACAGCTTCTGAACTGCTGTTGTTTAAACAAATGTACAGAATCATTTTTTTAAACTTTTTTTTAATCAGTGATTCTGTTCACTGTCACTTTTAAATGTTTGCTTCCTGGGTTATTCTGTACTCACATTGCCTTTCAGGTTTATTACATAATTCAGACTCAGGTGGAATGTAGGTTGCAGGGACGTGCTGCATCCTAAACTTTCAGGAAGTGAACCAGAATAAAGTTAGTCATAAACGTCTTGATGTTTGGACTGTTGAACTGAAAGCTGGACCTGATAAGTTTCCATTTTCTGGGCTTTAAGTGGGAATATCTGTATATTTATATTTTCTTGTCTGGTTAATTGTGCAGATATTGATGGTTTGTTTTCTTGTGAAAAGGACGATGTTTTGATTTGTTCTCAGCTAGGACTTGATGGACTAATCCCATAGCTTTTTGGTACTGGATGGAGGGGCTTCTGCCTTGTCTTCCTTCCTCGCTGCTCGCTTTACTCTGGTGTTTGACTTCTCGATAAGCTGATAGTTCTGTGGAATCAGAGCTTTCACTTTACTATTATGTTTGCGGAGCTTACTAATGATTCCTTTAGAGTACCTTCTGTGTGGATGAGTAGCAATCAAAGTTTTAGGTCTGACTTGAGTAAAATTAATATGGTCTTTGAGAATGGCTGAAAAAATCCATCCTCACTTCAAAAATAAGAAGTGTATTTACCATTTGTGAAAAGTGAAATATAGCCCATGTGTTTTGTTCAGTAGCTTTAGAGGTGTTTTTGCCATGGCATCATTTTTTGTTCAGGTTGCATGTTTCTTATGATTACATCATATAAATATGTAAGACTAACAGTATTCCTGTTGTCTTTAATGGGTGCACATGTCTTGCAGTGGCTTAATATTATCCTTTGGTTGCTGGAACAATTTTTTAATCCTGCTGGAGATTTAATAATGTATGCAGGATGCAAATAGGAAGAGTGATGGATTGCTACCAAATCCTTCTTTGTGATTTATTTTTCCATAATAAGTCTTTGTAGCAATAGTATGTACCTGCTTATTAGATAATGTTTAAGGATTGGCCAGGTGGGAGACTGTAGACCTAGTATTGTGTGTAGGAATACTATGTGACTCTGATATTATCTTCAGTTTCTACATATAAAAGTTATTACGGAAAAATTGTGAACCTGACTGAAAAATTTGCAAGTGTGAAAAAGGTTATTAGGGGATATCCTTTAGTGGCTGTGATAAAGGAGGTAAATCACCACCTTCTGAGTACTGCTGCTCATAAAGGTGAAACTGTTTTTACAGCCTCATTCTGGAGTGATAATAATGTTTATTTCACGGAACAGTCTGTATGGTATTTGGTGTGCTTTTTACATATGGCTGATTTGTTTAAGGAGTGACTTTGACAGTGACCAAGAAATCGTATCATAGCAGGCCTTTGCAACCTGTAGTGAATCCTCACTGGTTACAGTATGTACTTACAGGTAGAAACCTGTTTTATCCTTGGTAAAGCAGTGTATAAGGAAGTCATGCTGGTGCTGGTGTTAAAACCTATTGCAGGTCAGAGTTTTTCTGTGACTGAAGTATGAAGATCCTATTCTGTATGTGATGTATTAGAAGCTTTGTATTTCTTTGCTTATTCTTTACTTCTCTGAATCGGTGTGTATGAAAACCAAAATGTAGTTAGGTGCTTCCACTGCCTTGAGTTAAAATTATTTTAGCCAGAATAACAACAGCTCTGAAACATTTGTGGGTTATCTAATACTAATTTCATAAAATCTATTTTTATATGTTTTTAATGTTTTCTTTTTTACAGTTTGCAACTATGTCGTGCTCTCAGTGAAGACAAAAGCCATGACAGTCTCAGTTTCAGAGGTAAGTTGTGTTCATTTTTTTTTGTTAGTTTGTTTTCCTTTATCTTTTGATGAAAGAGAAAAACCTCGAGTTGTAAATTCTTGCTTTAGGAAATCTTTGAAATTTAAAGAGAAATCTTGATTTGCTCTGCAATGGGGTATACACATTGAAAATGCTTTTTATTGAGCAAACTGTGTGGTGTAATTGCAAGTTGGAAACATGGAGTTTTAACAGTTCTTGTACATTAAAAATATAGCAACGTTGCAGGTTTTTTTAAGAACAATTCTTTACAAGTTGACGGTAGCTGCTTTTGCAACCACCACATTTAATGTTGCAAGATTTTCTCTAATGTAGTGCCTACGTTTAATATTTCAGTGTAATGTAAGGTTTTGTAAAATAGTTTTCTTCAGTTGTGGCAGACTTTCATAGGAAGTCCTTTTTTTATGACCTCTTTCTCCAGTTAAGTTTTTTACTTTCTGAAAGAGAAACAGTTTTTGGAAGCAAAATACAATGTTCATATGAATTGTAAGTTAAAGGTTTTCTGTTTAAACCAACTACAAAGGTTCAAGTTGTTAAGCTCAGGACTGTAGTTTTTCATCCTGTTCTACATTTATTCAGTAAACTCATGAGACTAGGTAGTTATTTACTTTCTGCTTTTGTGAATTCATAGACATTGCTCAAATTTTGTCTGTCGGAATCAGTAAAATAGTCCCTCTCTTTTTAAGAGCCATGTGCCTCCTGTCAAGTGTCTGAAGCCTACAGCACTATCACGTGGCTTTAGAAGGTAGACCAAGGGCCGCCTAGTATGTGCTCCAATAATCTGTTTTCTTTTCAACAGATATCCAACAGGCTTTGTATGAGCTTTCATCTCACGTTGTTAGAGGAAACTTAAAGCATGAACAAGCTTCTGGTGTTCTTGCTGATATTATAGTAAGTTTGTATTTGTATTAATTTGCTTACTTACTGAGTTCTCATTCTGTTATGAAGTCTGAATGAAAACCAAGATGGACAATATTCAGGAAGATAGTTTTTTATATCTGAGAAGTTGTCAAATCCTTATTGTTCATTTGTGATTTGAAATACATGTAGATGTCAGTGTTTCTGTTTTTCCTGCTTTTGTGGTGTGTAGTTATGTTCATGTTAGCAGAAATTACAAATTAAGTCTCCACACAGCCTTATATTACTTAAAGTTTTTGTAAATGCTAAACATGGATTTAAGTTGCTTATGCAGCATAACAGTGATGCCACCTACTGTTTTTTTTTTGTAATTAGTGTAACAATGTGCTTATTTACTGTTCTACAGTTGATATGATCAGGTCCCATGAGCACCTTTGAAACAGTGCTCGTGTTTGATGCTGCTGTTTTTATATATATTGAGATATGTATATAGTGTATGGAATAGATACATTTCATGTGCATGCACTGACATGTGGATAAAGTAAATACACTTCAATTTTTAGACATCCTTCCCTATATCTAGAGTACTAACCCTTTAATCTTTTGTGTATGGCATGTTTATTGTAGAAGGGTACTGGAAATTGCAGGATGGCAGAACAGGTTTTCTAGGGAGGCTTTTGTGCTTTTTTTTGTTGTTGTTTGTTTTTCTTTTTGTGTCACTTATGTGCAACTATTTTGCTTTAAAACTTGTGAGGATATCTATTTAAGGTGTATTTGCCCGTGTCAAAGTCTCAGTCAGAGAACTCATTCTCCCAATTAGTTATTCCTGGATGAATGCAGGCATGCGATAGGGACGATACTAACCACTCATGTATAATTTAAGGAAAAAAAACCCATAGAATTAGTGCTGGTTTGATGCCAGATTTAATGCTGCATGTCAGTCACCCCATGTTAGATATTAAGCAGGAAGCTGTTCAAAGGTAGGATGCTTCCCATAGGCAGCTGTTAGTATTTTCAGAAAACAGAAACACCAACTTAATTGGCTGTCGGGGTGTGAGTTCAGCAACTGTATTGTGTGCAAAATGACATGTAAAAGTGTCTGCACGCTGTTATTAGCAGCAAATAATCCAACATTAATGTAATATTAATTATTTTACAGTCTTGTAATTTGTCTGTTTAGGATTTCATCTCTGTTTATTGGTGTGTGTAATTTCAGAGGTGTATGCAGCAAGTTGTGTGTGGTTCTTTAAAAATTTATAATAATTTTCTTAAAAAGACTAAACTTTTTTAAGCTTGATATTCCAGACTGAGAAAATCACTGGAATAGATGGGGGGGGGAGAGAATGTCTTTTTCTTTCTTAATGTGCACACACTTGTATTCTTCCCCGTGATTCATAAGGACAGACAGAGAACTTATGTCTAGAAATTGATTGCTGTGCACATATATAAATGAATGAAACTGATTACTGGTAGAAGATCCCTTTCAGATTTTAAATCTCAAGTATGTATGTAGATTTGTCTGTCAGGGGATTATTTCGGATATTTCCTAAATATTCTTACTGGGTCTTTCATTACGTTTTCACTGCAATCAGTCATTAGTACATTATTTAGATATTGGTGAATAGGCCACTTCATTTACTAATACACTGTTAATTAGAACGTTTTGATCAAATACTTTTATGCAGTGGAGTAAAGATTTTCAAAACACGTGTTGTTAATTCTGCATTCACTACATGTGTTCTCCTTTTTCCTTGGTAGGAATTTCGTGAGGACATGCCTTCCATCTTAGCTGATGCATTCTGTATTTTAGGTAAGCTGTAAGCTTCCTTTTGGCATTGTGACAGATTTGAAGAAATACATGCTTTGTGCATTTAATTGTTCATTTCTGCAGGGTATCTCATTTGATCTGCAAAGCATGACTGAAAATTACAAAGTGTGTTGATTCTTCTTCAGTGTTTCTGTATTGAAGTTCTTAGTGTCTTTTCATTCTGCTTTGTTCTGTTAGTTTCTAGGTATCTTTACCTACTAAGGGAAGTGGAAATGGCTCTGCCAAGAGAAGTTAAAGGAGCTAGCTTGTAAGAATGCTGGATGCTAGCTAGTGCAACCAATGACTTAGTGTAGTTATAAGTATTTTGAATAAATTGCATTACTGGTATGCAGTCTTCTATTCTCAGAATGTGTACTGTAAATACTTTTATCTCCACTGTCATTGTTACTTAAATGAAGCTTGTGCCAATTTTCCAGAAACCTAAAGACAACTGGAATCATTTGCCAAATTAATGTCTGCAAACTTAGTGGATTTTAAAGATATGTGCTTCTTACTGTGTTTTGGATTTTTGTGTTGTATTTTGTTGATACAGAGCTGTTTCTATCATGTTATTAGGATTTTAATATACTTTCTTCAGCCCATACTTTAACATCTTGCTCTGTGGCTCTTTGTTCTTCTCAACAATCTTGGTGCATTCTGTTGCCAGTCTGTTCATCACAGGTGTGGGTTTGCAGTGCTGATGCTGGCTGTGCACAATGGGTCACATTTGTCTATGTATCTGGAATTCTGCAACTTGTAGCTGATACATTTTGGCTACTTCATTCATAATACGACTCTGTCTACTTGTATCATTTTTTCTCTGCAGTAATTAATTTTTATATTGCCCAGCACTGTCACCTTTTACTTTTCGGCAGAGTTGGAGTGCTTGACTGGGTTGCTCCTTGAACTAATTGAAGAACTGAAACTAATATATGTTTGCTTCACTCAGCTGAAATTTATGTAGCCAAATACCAGAGAGATAGTTTGAGTGGGATCTGTTTCAAACTGTGGAGACAAAATTTGATGCAACTTCTTATTTTTTCCTGAGTTTCCTCTAATACTCTTTTCCCCTTCTAAGCTGTATCTGATTTTTTTTTTTTCACCCAGTTTGTTTAGGGAGCCTCTTTCTCAGAGTTTTTTGTCACTTTGTGGGTTCCATTTTTCTGTGTGTGAGTGTGTGTACACTTATTTATTTATGGTAATGTATGCCTTAGAGTCTGACCTCTTTATTTAACGGAGTTTTCCACTCCTTTTTTCAGCTATTCTAGACGAGCATTGTTCCTTGGTGGTTGTTTTATGGCTCTCCTCACAAGAATGAATTTCTGAATTGTATCCAGTCATTGACAAGAAAGAGAACTAAAATACAGAATTATAGCTAGTAAAAGACTGCAGACTGGGCAGTAAACAGCATGAAGTCTAGGCAAAAGAGACTAGAACATTATGATATTAAGGCTAGGACCACCCATTTTTCTTCAACTTACTGATTCTTAATGTTCACTCTTGTCACAGGAGAGAAAGGGAAAGTAATTATTGCTATGGCATTCCTGTAGTTTCTGTTCTACCTTTTCACAAGATTTGTGGATGTGTGAGAGTTGTTGTCAAAATACTGCATGGACATCAAAGTGAGGATATAAAGTAGCAGGAAGGTAGTGATGTACAAACAAGCTACTTTGCATTGAGTCATCATTAGCATTTATCAGAACAGTAATTAAAGGAAGAAAATATCTAAATTCTTTCAAGGTGATGGCAAGTTTTCACAAGTTATGGTTTCTTTTTAACCTTCTTCTTCCTCACCTTACTTTGTTCTAGATATTGAAACAAGTTGTTTAGAAGAAAAAACTAAAAGGGATAATTTTACTCAACTGGTGTTATCCTGCTTGGTAAGTTGCATTTAGAAATTATTTATTTTTGTACGTGCCAAAATCTAAGAAAATTATTTGGAGAACTTTAAAGAAGTGAGGTTATGATGGGTGAGTTATTTTGTTCTTTTATTTTATTTTATTTTATTTATTTATTTATTTGGAAGAAAAGCGTCCTGGGATGTTTGAACAGCTTGAAGTGTAGGTGGCCCTGTTGCCTCATCAGGTTGACCAGTCTGTGTTCCTATTTAAATTAACTAATTCACTGAGCTTGAGCAAGGTTGTTGTTGTATCCCTGGTGATTTCAGGAGAGTGTACAATGTACCATTTCTTACTGGCTACAGTTTTTAATAATACTCAAACTACTTTGCCATGTGATACTACTACTGTGCTGCAGTCTGTCTTTTCTGTCCTAGAAATGTATTGAAACTTTCCATTTGCGTCTCCTGTGGTGTAGTTACTGTTAGGTGAGGAAGGTGACTAGTTTCTTTTTTTGTAACTATTTCTTCTTGGTATGGTCTATGAGTATAGATAAAAATTAAAGATGCAATCCAACCTATGTCACTGTATTGCTACTTTCAGAAAATCCTCAATGTAGTTTTAATGTTGTAGCAATACAAACCCACAGTGTAATTTGTTTGTAAGTGAAGCTGCTTGTGAATATGAATAGTTCATTTACTTTCCCATTATTTTCAATGCACTGCACTGCATTTAGTGGAATCCAGGAGGTGGATGACCAAACAACTTTGTCATGCAGCAAGATTGCTGCATTATTGTTCAGTAAGGGCTTTCTGAATGGAGGAAGAATATAGCATAGAAACAATGAAGTAAGCACTTATGACTTGGGTTGGACTTGATGATCTCTAGAGGTTCCTTCCAACCCCTGTGATTCTGTGATATAAGTACTATCAGAAACAAACATTGCTTATCCAGGAGTGAGGGGAAGCATAAATAATTTTGATCCAGAGTTGTGTCCAGCATTCTGAATGGAATTTCTCTTAAGTTCCTAAAAGCATTTGTGCTTATGTGTTTTGTTCTTTTTTTTTTTTTCCTCAATGAGAATTTTAAAAAATCCTTAAAACAGATGGAAGAGCATTACTGGAAGAAGGCTGGTAATCACATTTTTAATTAGACCAGCTGATTAAGTAGGACATGGTTAAAATCCTGTTACCTCTTCCTTTGTCTGCATTTTTCAACTTGTCCAGCTAATCTGACTGTTTTATAAGCACCATTATCTCTTGTATTATGGTGAGGTGGTATAGTTCTCCCTGGAATTCTTCTAATGAGTTTTGAGAGAGCGTAGTTTTTCCCCCTCTTAGTTAAACAGAAACTTTGCTTCTGAAGTTCATTTTGTTGCACATCTTTATCCAACCGCTTCTTGTCTTTTGAAGTGGCATTCTAACCATGTAGAATAAGCTTAAGTCCTAAGAAAAAATCATCTGAAGAAATACAAAGCTTGTTCACTCAAGACATTCTTGTGCATGAATTTTACCCTTACAAAGTTTCAATTTGGGTTAAATAGTTTCCAATTTTTGTCCTAAGGGGTTTGAAAATTAGTATGAGTGTGTATGATGTGCGTGTGTCTAGATCTTCATAACTGACAAATCTGGTGTTTTTGGTTTTCTTTTAGTATCTTGTGTCTGATACTGTCCTAAAGGAGCGTTTGGATCCAGAAACACTGGAATCATTGGGACTTATCAAGCAGTCCCAACAATTCAATCAGAAATCTGTTAAAATAAAGACAAAACTATTGTAAGTTGTGGGACAAGGGTTTATTTTATTTTACTGGAGGATGGGGCAATGGAAAGAGGAATGGAGGAAGGGCAATGGTATTTAATTGGGTAACAGCATTTTCTAAGAAGAAAGTTTATTTTAATGAAATATGCAGGTTTTTTTTTAGGAAAGATGGTTTGCTGCACTCTTAAGAAATCACTGATGGTAATAGAACCTCATTAGCCCTCTTCTGTTTCTCAAGGGTGTGAAAAATAAAGGCTGTCTTAACTTGACCTGTTGCTGTGACCTTTTCTTTGTTACAGTGATTATGTGCAGATTAAATACTTAATCTTTCATTTTATTTGTCACAGATGTTAATTTGCAAAATATAAGCAAATTTTTCTTGTTGTATCTGTTAAGCATAGGCATTTAGTGTTTCCATAAATGCAACTATACTAGTTCTAGCAACGTAGTACATATTTTTGTGTAGATATGTGTATATAAATATATATATGTTTCTGCTCCAGTGTTTCAGTCTCTGTATCACAGAATATGTAAAACTACAATAGGTCCCAATGAGCAGAGTGCTAAGGTGCTAAGCAGTTCTAAGACTGCTGAGCATAGGTTGAAAGAGCAGGATTTGTTAATACAAATATAATCTTGCTTTTAAATGGTCTTAATAACTGGATTTATTTGGAGAATGCTTACTTCCCTGAAGGTTTTTTGTTCTACTGCATTCACTATTTTTTACAATAGCTGATAAAACTTCCAATTTGCTATTTTGAATAAATTTAGTAAGTTGTGTAGAAATCTAATATTTGTAAGATCACAAATAAGCTTTACTATGGCTGTGTTAATAACGTTTGATTTCTGTTTATTTCCAGTTACAAGCAGCAGAAATTCAATTTATTGAGAGAGGAGAACGAAGGTTATGCAAAGCTGATTGCAGAACTGGGACAAGACTTATCTGGAAATATCACTAGTGATTTAATCCTTGAAAATATCAAATCTTTAATAGGTAAGGAATTTGTTGGAAGACATTGATTTTTCTTAAATAGCCTTACAATAGTGGGGGGTGACCTTAGGCTGCTGTTTGAGATCATCTGGGAATTGAATGATGAGATGTAGGCATGCTGTGCTAATAACTCGCATTTTTGGGTCATCTGTGACTGAAATTTAGAAGTTCCTGTTTCTTTGGTAAAAGTGAGTTTTGCAGATGATGTGTGGTTGCAGTTAATATAAGTACTGTATTTCCAGTAGAGTCCCAAACATACTTTCTGTGACTTTGTTTCAGCAGTTATTCAGAAGTAATATCTTCTAAGGATGTGCCTGACATCTTTCAGCAGGTAGATTAGGAAGTAATAATATAGACAGATGTTTTGCTAAATTCAGGGCGTGAATATTTTTCTAGTTTTGGAGAAATAGAACAGTTGTTTATGAATGGACAAATGTTATTCCTTTGTGTAATTCAGTTTGTGGTTATTTCCCCCCCACCCCTTACATTTCTTAGTTGATTTGTGGTAATAGTAGCACTGTGAGGTGTGAAATGTATTTCAAACAGGAAATACCTATAATTCTCTATATTTTAGGCTTACTTTATGTAATGTATTGATGTTTGCATTGTTGCTTGTTTTATATAGTGACATTGCAATCATGGTCCAATAGCTGTGCTAGTATTTTATAATCAGCCATCTTTCACAGAATTTTGATCAAGACTGCCAAATTCCCATGGTAATACTACTTGTTTTGGAAGAGAGCTAGAGAAGCTGCCTCTTTATTTGTTTATTTTTGTCTTCTTGAATTTCAGATATCGCAGATTGACTTCCTATAAAATGTCATTTTTCCTAGTGTGCTAGGCCCTAATACTGTGGAAATGGCTTTTGGGGAAAGAAAAACTGTTTTATTACATGTCTGCATAGTGGATGCTCCTGGATAACATTTTTTCATGGAACAAAGATGAAAATTGTCGAAATATAGATTGTTTTGCTCTAAATAATAGTACTTATTTTGTGGTGTTTCTCCTGGAGTTCTGATGAAATACAGATAGATCATCCTATGCTAATGAGAAAAAACTTGTCCTTGCTCTTGTTCCTAATCCCTTCAAATAAATGGACTGTTCTCCCTTATGCTAGCAGTAATACTGAATTGCTGTGACAACACAACTGGATGGGTCAGGATCTAGCTGCAATCCAGCTACTACTTTTTTGGAATGTGAAATAATGTATATAGTAAATAATCATCTGTGCAGCTGCAGGAATGTGCCCCAACAGAAGGGAAAAGGAAGAAAGGAAGAAGGCTGTGCTATCTGGTAGCACAGTGGGATTACTGATATTTGCTTTGTATTTATTATTTAAAATGTTGGCCCTAAAATGATATTGCATAGTTTTTGTGTAATTTGAATTGGAAGTCCTACTGACTATCTTTGCCTAATCCAATCTTAGACCTAAGTCAACACAGTCGCTGTAGTTAAAGGTAATCTAGATTATTTTGCTGTAGGTTGTTCTTTTCCGTTTAAATTTAGGCTGGATTTAACTTGGAAAAACAAAAGCATTTGTGGGTTAATAACAGAATATAAATGAAAAATAGCAATAGTAAACTTCCCTGTTGTGTTCTTTTCCCCTAGGATGTTTTAACCTTGATCCTAACAGAGTTTTGGATATTATCCTAGAAGTCTATGAATGCAGGCCTGAGTATGATGATTTCTTTGTACCACTGATAGAGTCTTACATGTATATGTGTGAACCTCAAACTCTATGCCATATTCTTGGATTCAAATTCAAATTTTATCAGGTAATGTTTGCATTCTTAATTACTGTTTCTGGTGATTGATTGTACTCAGTGTTAATCTTCAGTCAGTGATAACAGATTTTTGCTGTAATTTTTAAAAAAAAATTGAAATCTGTTGTAAAACTTCCTGTTTTAAAAGCAACAATTTAATGAATTGAGTGGAATTCTCTGATGCATTTTAGACCAGAATGTCTTCATCTGGCTGTCTTGTAAAATGATTAACAGTCTTGATAATGCCACCTTTCATTTTAACTTACATAGTTATAGAAGCACTGTTTATTAAATAAAAACCTTATGGAGGGAAAAAAAAGCTTATTGTTTGGAGCAAGGAACATGTTTGCAAGGGAATTCTGGATGATATTTGAGAAAGTCATACAATCAGTGAGGTTGGAAAAGACCTTTGTGATCATCTGGTACAATCGTCAATCCACCACCACCATGCTCACTAAACCATGTCCCTAGGTGCCCTATGTATGCTGTTCTTGAACAGCTCCAGGGACAGAGACTATTACTTCCCAGGGCAGCCTGTTCCAATACCTGACCATTCTTTCAGAGAATATTCAAGTATTTTTTAACGTGAGGAATTGCCTACAAGCACCATAAAGTGTGCATATAGTTGAATCTTGTTGTTTCTGGAAACTTCTGTAGTGAATTCTAGTAAGATGGAAATATGTCTTTGGAGCAGAAGCTAGCAAGGAGAACTGTGCTAACATACCTCTGAACTTTAAGTAGTTTCACTTCTTTCATGACTTTTTTTGTCTTTAGGATCCAAGTGGTGAGACACCATCCTCCCTATACAGAGTTGCTGCTGTGCTGTTGCAACATAATCTCATAGATTTGGAAGATCTTTACGTTCATGTAAGTGATGAAAAGACAGACTTGAAAAAAGAGAAGATATTTTATCCTGTTCTTAAAGCTTACACCTTGTGACATGCCTTCTGTGATACCTGTGTGTGTACATTAATGTCTTTTATATTTCTCAGCACTTTTTAGTGGCACATATTCAGTCAAGCACTGACTGAAGTATGAAAACTGATATGCTTTGAGTTACTTGTGTACAATCCTCTAGATTTACCTCCTGCCTGTGCAGAAGTGGTAGGAAGTAGGCTTTAAATGCCCGGAGTAATTTCCATTTGAGTATCAGGAGGAAGATAGATAGGAGCTAGACCCTTTGAGTATCATACTTTTCTAAGGTTGATTTTTGAAAAAAGTGATAGAATTATCAACTGCTTTTATTTTAATACTAGCTTTTAAAAAACTTCTTAGGTATTCCTGAGTAGGTCTGTAATTTCACATGCAGGCTAACAATTCAGAATTCTTGTAAGAGCAAAATGAAGTTGCATGCTCTGATTTAATCTGAGAGATTTATTCTCATGTCTGACACTCCATCATCCAACCTGCATAATAATTAGACAGATGGTAAACAGAATGTTAGAGTTACCAAAATGTTTTTACATTATGCACCAGATTTAATTTCAGAATATCCGTGTACCTTAAATGTTCCACTGAAATCAAGGAAGTGAGCTCTAATTAAGGCTATGGAAATTCTGGGATGCAGTTGTGCTGTTAATTTGTGTGACAGTTAATATCATCAGTAGCAATCTGACTGTTTCTCAGTGATTTATTTATTTATTTTGCTAAAACTATGTCAGGTGGAGCAGGAGTGGGAGTGGTATCTCAGCTAATCAGTGTGGAGGGAGGAATGCATGTTCTTAATTTTAGTATATTAAGAAGTGGTAATAAAGTTGCAGAGTAAATGCTTAGATTGAAAATTAAGAGCCTGTGCAGTCTTGACTCTGATCTGAATAGGTATGCGTGTGTTTTGTGACAGTCTCACAGCTGGAGTGCCCCCTCCTTTTATTTGTACTGCTTGCCGTTAGTCATGTTGATCTCATGTTGAGTCTCATCTGCAGTCTGCTTCCATTGCAGAGTTCTCTGCCTGTCTGCATGTCTTACCTTTGCACGTTTGCCGTGCCATTTTTTCCCTCTCTTCTTCATGCAGGCTTAACTTCACTTCTTAGGGGAGCTCCTTGAATTTAACTGACATACGTGTTCAGTTTCAAGCAGCATATATTGTGCACCTTCTGTACAACAGTTGTTGGGCTTATGCTTCATGCTAATAATGTCCCTGTTCCCCCATGCCCCAGTCCTGTAAGAATGGCTTTTTGCTTGCACACAGACATCATATATATAGTAGATATTGAATCCAAAATATGTGATTTACTCCTTGACTCTCCTCACAAGGTATTTCTTGATGAACTTTAGTAGACTGTGTTTTAAACTTCTTACTTTTCCAAGTGGGATTCTTTCTTCCCTCAGACTTCTAAGAAATGGAAAAGTTCTTGTACATTTTCTTTGATGTTGATGGTAGTCTTTCTTCTTCTATGAATTTGTAAGAAGAGAGAACAGTTTAAAAAAAAAGAAAAAAGAAATTCCCATGTTTAAAAACAGCAGAAGAATACTTTGTTAGAGGTCCTGACTCCCCAGTAAGTTATAATTGTTTATTTGCAGTTAAAATTTTGAGCATGATTTTTGGAATGAAATTTGAATGAAGTTTGTCCCTGTCAAGAGCAGAGCTCTTTTCTTCTCTCTCACAACTTGAACTTTTAATTCTGGCATGTAGGATTATCTTCCTCACTCAGTCAAGTACAGGATTATGCTCAGGCTTTACTGTATCAGAGATCTCTTAATGTAACACCTTTTTAAGGAGCAGATGTTACATTTCAACTCAAATTGCTGGTAAATAGGAAATACTGTCAAGCATTAAATCGTTTTATTTAAAATGTAGGACCATTGAACTGTACATATGCGGGTTACCTGTTTTTTTTCTTAGTGGTGAAATACAATTTTATTTATGTGATTAAAGGAAAATGTATGATGCTTTTGAACGTTCTTTTTGTTTTGAGGCATTTAATTTGATTAATGTGATTATCAATCATGTGCTTGGTTGTTACAGTACTATCTATTACTGAATGGTGAACTGGTGATGGTAAGGGTTGGGGGGGAGGTGAAGAGTATTATTAATCTGTCCTTGATTTCAGAAGTTTCTAAACAGTGTACTTTCTGTTGGGATATGGTAACAAGGAGAATAATTTTCCAAGAACTAAGTTTGTGATTAGTGTCAAGAAGAGGCACAAATTCTGCCTGTTGCTCAGCTGATAACATCAGGAAGGAATAGTTCCCATATTTCTGAAAATGAATAATGTTTGTTCTTTTTTCTTAGCTTCTTCCAGGGGATAATGCCATCGTTGAAGAACACAAGCGAGAGATAGTGGAAGCTAAGCAAATTGTGAGAAAACTTACCATGGTTGTCTTATCCTCTGAGAAGACTGAGGAAAAGGAGAAGGAAAAAGAGAAGGAGGAGGAGAAAACTGAAAAGGTTAGTGTGTGTGTGAACTTAGTTTTCAAGAAAACAACTGTAAACTGAGTGTAGTCATTGACTATGAAAATATTTTT
>VXAB01003744.1:1338286-1359215 GCA_013399175.1 Odontophorus gujanensis
TTTCAGAAGTTTCTAAACAGTGTACTTTCTGTTGGGATATGGTAACAAGGAGAATAATTTTCCAAGAACTAAGTTTGTGATTAGTGTCAAGAAGAGGCACAAATTCTGCCTGTTGCTCAGCTGATAACATCAGGAAGGAATAGTTCCCATATTTCTGAAAATGAATAATGTTTGTTCTTTTTTCTTAGCTTCTTCCAGGGGATAATGCCATCGTTGAAGAACACAAGCGAGAGATAGTGGAAGCTAAGCAAATTGTGAGAAAACTTACCATGGTTGTCTTATCCTCTGAGAAGACTGAGGAAAAGGAGAAGGAAAAAGAGAAGGAGGAGGAGAAAACTGAAAAGGTTAGTGTGTGTGTGAACTTAGTTTTCAAGAAAACAACTGTAAACTGAGTGTAGTCATTGACTATGAAAATATTTTTATATTTAAAAAAAAAAAAAGATATCCAAGCATCTGTATTTCTTGGAAGGCTTTCACTATGTACTGATCCCACTTGATCCCACTTCCATTATGGTGATGTGCAAACATGCATTCTTTAGGATTTAGTCTCTAGGTTTAAGGTTCTTGGTTCCTTGGCTAACAAATTAAATTCCCCCTTTGTTGCATCAACTCCACTAAGAATGTCCTAGCATTTGTATACTTCAGTCTTTCACCAGCTGTATTTTCTTGATCTTGTGATTGTATAATCCTATTTAAAGCCTTAAAAATGCAGACACAGATTGCAGTCTTTCCTTCAACCAAGAACAAGTAAAGAATTACCAGACTTAAGAATGCTGTGATATAATTATTCTGCATTGCACAAAGAAGTTTTAGTTGTGCATTATAAGTCGAAACTGTCCTCTTTGCTTTCAGTAAGATCTATCTTGGTGTAATTGTACACTTTATATTTAAGGTACTACTATGTTATGTCTTGTTCATGCTGCCCTAGGTATTATAACTTAAGTGTATTGAAGCTGTAGTTTAAAAAAAAGTTCTCAAAGGACTGTTTTTCCCTCTTCATTTCAGTGTTTTCAGTGCTACTCAATTATCTTAGTTAGCCATTGATCTTTTTTGTGTATTCTATTTAAATATTTGCATTACATAGTTGTATTGGAAAGGGGAGAGCATGAGTGATGGGGAAAATGTAGAGCTGTATTTAAACAGTTTCTGTGATTCCTTGCACACTGCTATGCAGTGTGTTCTGTTTCTTGTGAGGCTTGTTTCTATGTTAATTATTTCCCATGCTATGAGCTATGCCATTCATAGCAGTTTATAGAGGACTACATGTGATAGCTATCGGCAGTTTCAATTTGAGTGCTCTTAATTCAGTGTGCAGTTTTAACTTGACAGCTTTTGATAAGGTACAGTGAAATACATATGTGGGTAAGGGGGAAAAATGTTCAGCAATTTTGTATCTTAATATCATTTAAAGCCATCAAGTGCTATTTCTTGTGAGTAGAATGTATTATTGTATCATAATTGACTCTTAATAAGAATAGTTTAGTATTGGGAAGTGCATCATCTTCTCTTGCCTTTTGAGATGCATTTAACATATATCAAAATGCTACTGAAAACAGATGAATAAGGAGTTTAAAAAAAAAAANAAATTCTGCCTGTTGCTCAGCTGATAACATCAGGAAGGAATAGTTCCCATATTTCTGAAAATGAATAATGTTTGTTCTTTTTTCTTAGCTTCTTCCAGGGGATAATGCCATCGTTGAAGAACACAAGCGAGAGATAGTGGAAGCTAAGCAAATTGTGAGAAAACTTACCATGGTTGTCTTATCCTCTGAGAAGACTGAGGAAAAGGAGAAGGAAAAAGAGAAGGAGGAGGAGAAAACTGAAAAGGTTAGTGTGTGTGTGAACTTAGTTTTCAAGAAAACAACTGTAAACTGAGTGTAGTCATTGACTATGAAAATATTTTTATATTAAAAAAAAAAAAAAGATATCCAAGCATCTGTATTTCTTGGAAGGCTTTCACTATGTACTGATCCCACTTGATCCCACTTCCATTATGGTGATGTGCAAACATGCATTCTTTAGGATTTAGTCTCTAGGTTTAAGGTTCTTGGTTCCTTGGCTAACAAATTAAATTCCCCCTTTGTTGCATCAACTCCACTAAGAATGTCCTAGCATTTGTATACTTCAGTCTTTCACCAGCTGTATTTTCTTGATCTTGTGATTGTATAATCCTATTTAAAGCCTTAAAAATGCAGACACAGATTGCAGTCTTTCCTTCAACCAAGAACAAGTAAAGAATTACCAGACTTAAGAATGCTGTGATATAATTATTCTGCATTGCACAAAGAAGTTTCAGTTGTGCATTATAAGTCGAAACTGTCCTCTTTGCTTTCAGTAAGATCTATCTGGGTGTAATTGTACACTTTATATTTAAGGTACTACTATGTTATGTCTTGTTCATGCTGCCCTAGGTATTATAACTTAAGTGTATTGAAGCTGTAGTTTAAAAAAAAGTTCTCAAAGGACTGTTTTTCCCTCTTCATTTCAGTGTTTTCAGTGCTACTCAATTATCTTAGTTAGCCATTGATCTTTTTTGTGTATTCTATTTAAATATTTGCATTACATAGTTGTATTGGAAAGGGGAGAGCATGAGTGATGGGGAAAATGTAGAGCTGTATTTAAACAGTTTCTGTGATTCCTTGCACACTGCTATGCAGCGTGTTCTGTTTCTTGTGAGGCTTGTTTCTATGTTAATTATTTCCCATGCTATGAGCTATGCCATTCATAGCAGTTTATAGAGGACTACATGTGATAGCTATCGGCAGTTTCAATTTGAGTGCTCTTAATTCAGTGTGCAGTTTTAACTTGACAGCTTTTGATAAGGTACAGTGAAATACATATGTGGGTAAGGGGGAAAAATGTTCAGCAATTTTGTATCTTAATATCATTTAAAGCCATCAAGTGCTATTTCTTGTGAGTAGAATGTATTATTGTATCATAATTGACTCTTAATAAGAATAGTTTAGTATTGGGAAGTGCATCATCTTCTCTTGCCTTTTGAGATGCATTTAACATATATCAAAATGCTACTGAAAACAGATGAATAAGGAGTTTAAAAAAAAAAAATCGAGTTCCCAACTCAGCAGTATGACAAGACCTGACAGCACATCCAAATTGACCCTCTTCTTTGTCATGTGCTTTTGCTGTTGGAGGGCGTATTTCAGAAGAGCATGCTTAGTTGAGGACATACACAGTCAGCAGTGTGTATGTGAAAGCAGTGACTACTTTGGAACTGAAATAGCACACTACAGTGCAATCTGATCATTGGTATCTAACTGGAATGTTTATACCAATTAAATAGTTACAGCTTGTTTTTAAGCAGTGTGATTTTTAAGAAATCCTTCATGCTGGAAGTGGGTTTCAAGCTTACTTTCAGCTGCTGAAGTTTTCAAAAATGTCAGTAAAGGATCAGTGTACCCTTTTGTTAGCATATTGCAGGGTGACTGAAAAAGACAATCCTTGGCATCAGGGGAACTGATATTTCAGAGACTGATCTTGCTCTGATGTACATATGTATATTTTGAATAAAGAAAACCTGAGATTTCATTGCTGTTATTTCAACATGGATTGAGAGGAGCTGTGTATCTTTTCACTCTGGGAATTTCCTCTTGTTGTACACTAGGCTGTTTGCTTATTCCACAATTGTCAGGAAAATAGAGTTGCAAGTGCTATAAAGTAGTTTTAAAATGAACAAGAAGTCCATCCGAACTATGGAAGTGCAGAAGCATTTAGCTTGCAGTTTTTATTGTCACCAGTTTTTCTTGGCTATGTGATTTTAAATAAAAATATTTTTTGGGGGGCCTTAATGTGCTTAAATGATTTGGCCTAGACTTTGGAATGTTCTGTCCCTCTGTGTAATGCTAGCTTAGGTGATGGCAAATGTGCAGCACTTAGCTACATTCCTTCACTTCATTAGTCATCTAATGACAGACTAGCAAACTTTTGCCCAGGCAAATCTGCTTGAAGACTCCATTTTGACTGTATATTGCTATTCTCTCCATATTGCAAATTGGGAAGTCTACTGTCTGTAGCCTTACAGCTGGACTAAGTGCCGATGTGAACTGGGGACACAAACAATATTAGGGAGAGAGAAGTTTGATTTTTAAATCTAATTTTGTAGGAGAAATTCTATGGGAAAAAGTTGAGAGAAATTAATGTTTTTTTAGATCCAGAATGTGTCATGACAGTAGTTCTTAGATTCTTGTTTTGTTCTTAAAACGTCGTGGAGGGAAATAAGCTGCATGTGACCAGACGCATTTTATTTCATTTTTAACTTTATAGAAGAAGAAGTTGTTAGTTTCTGTGTGGAATAATTTTATTACTGTTGGTCAAGTGTGCTTATTATGTAAACTTCTAGCTGAATTTTGTTTTCTGAGCTTATATTTTGTATGTGTATGCATGTTTTCTTCCTGGATTTCTTTCTGTAGGTTACAGCTTGGCTACTGCTTAAAGAAATATGTTAGATTTGATGAATACACTTTCACTAATCATTTATTGTCTTGCAGCCTCCAGATAACCAGAAGCTTGGTTTATTGGAAGCTTTATTAAAAATCGGTGACTGGCAGCACGCACAAAGTATTATGGATCAGATGCCTCTGTTTTATGCTACTTCACATAAGCCTATTGCAATTGCCCTTTGCCAGCTTGTACACGTGACGATTGAACCTTTGTACCGCAGGTAAAGAGGAAAGTAACTGAAACAGTAGTTTCTACTTCATAGTGCAATGCTATGTAGAACTTACAAGCATAACTTCACTAATAAGCCTAGCTGTATTGTCCGTAGTTTTTTTCTTATAATTTTCATTTCTGCTTCATGTGAAATGATGTGTGTCTTATTTTCAGGGTTGGTGTACCAAAAGGGGCTAAAGGGTCACCAATTTCTCCTTTGCCAAACAAGAGAGCACCGAAACAAGCAGACAGTTTTGAAGACTTGAGAAAGGAAGTGTTCAACATGCTATGCTACCTTGGTCCTCATCTCTCCCATGATCCCATTTTATTCGCAAAAGTGGTGCGCATTGGAAAAGCATTTATGAAAGAGGTTGGTAAGACAAAAAACAGCTTATTGAACCTGGGAAATGAGCTCATGCCTCTCATGTCAGAAGGTGCTTGAGTCTTACTATGTATGTATTTTTAATAATGAAGAAGAATTTGGAGGACCTTATTTTAATTCTTGATCAATTGAAATGTCAATGAACGTAAACAAACATCTCTTAATAGCTTAAGCATAGTGGTTTTATAACTAGAGATATGTGATAACTACTGGTATTGATATTTGAAAGATGCCTTATATTGCACTGAAAATGCAGTTAATATGGAAATCATTATTTCAAGTGAGTAATTTGTTTTACTTTTGTCAGCAGATGATCAGGACTACTTTGTGATTAAGTACCAAAGATTTGTGAGAAAGCCCACAAATCTTTTACTATAGTTTCTTTGTGCATGTGCACATTATAATGGAGATTACTTTGTTATAGTTTGGTTCATATTTATAAATATATACATATGCTTTCTTAATAAGTAATGTAAAAATGGTAGCATAATGTATTTATGACAAGGATGAGCAACTCTTAGCTGTTTGCTTTAGGCTGGAACTACGAAGAAATTCATCAGTGACAGAATGGTTAAGGTAACACAGGGGAAGTTTTAGTGCACTGCTGCCTACAGCATGTTAACCAGTTTAACACGCGGTAGATGTATTTATGACGAGGTGATTTGACTGTAAGTTAACCCATACAGTAGTTTAAAGTTCGACTACTAACATTGCATTGCAGCTTTCATGCTCAAGAGTAGCTTGGAAATGATTTTGCACTTACTGGTGTGTCAGCTTAATAAGCTTTTTTATGGCAAGTGGAACAAAAAGAAAAGGAAGCAGTTTCATAATTAAAGGCTAAAATCTTGAAGGGGTATTGTTGTGAGAGAAGGATGGGGAAATGAATCTATGCCTATTGGTAATTGAATTAGAAGTCCTGTTTCTTTAGGTAGAAGTCAAAAATCTACTTTTCACTCCAGCAAGAAAATTGAGTGTATGTTTATGTGCGCATATAGATATGTTTCTGTGTGTGTGTGTATATATGCATATATATATACAGATGTAGGTTTCCTCATTACTTCATTTATTACCTCTTTTTTCCATGTAAGCATGCAGAATAACTGTACATGTAATCAGTGCATCTTATTTATGCGTTTGAATTTCAGTCCAAACATAACAAAAGTACCTTGCTATTTCTCTATTGGTTCTGCACACAATAATTGAAGTAGTTCTGTAGAAGTTCTTGGTAAACCCCATTAGTAGTTACCAGTTTCATCATGGAATTTGTGTAGCTAGTGACAGAGTATGCTTTTTGTTTTTCTTGATGACAGTAAATCCCATCAACACTTGATAAAATGTTGTGCTTTGATTTGTGTGCCAGAAACTTTAAACTTATGCTACAGCGTAACACAATGTGCAGTTACTGAATTACTCACCAGATGGAGGTTTGGGTGTTTTCTTTTCCATAATTGACCACAAGAGGTATTTCTAGATAATGCGTATGTTTGAGTGAGAACAAGTATAACAAAACACAGCAAATTTCCTTATGAAACCCTAACTTCTTTTTATTACTACTTCTACTCTTGTAAAGTTCAAGTTGCTGATTTTGGATTGTAGGAGGTCACTTTTTCAAGGTTTTGGTGGAGACTGGGATGGGTGCCTTGTATCAGCAAAATAATTTCACAAGCAACACGTGTACTGGTGAGAGTACACTAATCCACTCTGCATTGCTTTAAAAGCAATTGGAGATGCAGAAAAAAAACAAAACTCCTTCCTTCATCAGATTTTTGGATTCTTTGGGTGCTTCTAAATATGTGATTTAATAATATTTTATGGTATTTCATACTGAAATTATGGGAAAACATAATTTTAGTGATGAATTTAACTAGATTAAAATCTTTTAAAGAAGGTAGAAGGCCAAGTGCAAGTGTGTCATTTGATTAGAGGTGAGTCAGGATTTTGTGCTTTTTTTTTTTTTACTATAGCAGTCAGAGCAGTAATGAATTTTGTACTCACCAGTGATGAGTTAATCTTAGATTCATGGAGTAATATTATAAGCCTGATGGTATTTTCTAAAATGTCAGCAGGTTTCATTTGGCCCTGTATTGTTTTTTTTCCAAAACAACTGTTTAAAAAAAATCCTATGGACTGTTGTATTTTGAAACTTTATTGGGGGTTGCAAATGCTACATGCATGAACATAGTGAGTCCAAGATATTTATGCATGAAGCTTACATGTGTCTTCTACGTGGTACAGAGATGATGAAGGTAGATATTAAGACTTGGCTGGAGGAGGAAATGGCCGTATATGAGCAGATGAAAGCACTGCAGTGTGCAGAACTGGGAGCATACATTGTAGCAGATAGTGCTAATGAAAGTTGGAGAGGACTGGTGTAGCTGTGTAGATGCCCTTCCACCCACTAGGCCTGCAACTATTTCAGTGCTAACAGATCTGGAAAATTAAACATTTGCTGGGCGTGTGACCCTCTAGGTGTATGCTTGTGCTGAGAAAGCCTTGTTCTGAAGCTGTTAACCATTAGGTTAATTATTCTAAAATTAACTTCATTGTCCTTCTTATAGTTTCAGTCTGATGGAAGCAAGCAAGAAGATAAAGAGAAAATGGTGAGTGAGTTTCTAAAGACTTTCAATCCAGAAATGAACATAAGAACTAGCCCTGCTAGAAATGCTGTGTATTTCTTGTCAGAGTTCTAAATGTTCTCGTAATCTCATCCCTCCCACACTCTGCTTTTATTATATATTTTAGATCAGTGAAATGGCAGTCTATTTTTATTCATGGAGGTAAACTCATGTTGTCAATTTTAACGTCCTCTTTTGAGGAGAGAGCTTATTTTAGAGGAAGGAGTTGTTAAGAGAGTTTGAGACTAATAACTGTGCAGCTTTTCTTTCTCTGTACCATTTGATTCTTTGCCAAAAAGTCATTATAGTCTTGTCTTTCTTTTTGGGGAAGTTTGAGCCAGTGACAGTTGTGCATTACTGTGGTGCTGGTGTTTCCCACCTCTCCTTGCCTGGATTCCTCAAAGTTAATTTTGTTCTTCTAGCATAGTGCTTTCTGCTACTTAGTGGCTCTGAATTGGATGGAACACCTCTAATGATGGCATCTTGCATGTTAAATAATTTACTGTGGAAAAGCATAGAAAATGGGAGAAATTAGGTGCAGGGGAGGTACTCATAATACAAAGGGTAACTTCTCTATGTTGACCAATTCAAGTCTGGCCTCAGCAAAACCTAGGTGTGCAGTTGATATCTAACTTAATGAAAGGTCTGTTTTGTTCTTCAGATGAATGAGCAAATTTTCTACTTTGTCTGTGTAGTTTTCATTCAGCAAGTTCTTTTTACTTTTGTTTCCTGTCATGATTTAGTGTAGTTACATAGTAGAGGGAAATAGAATTTCTGAAATGTTACTAAAAGCACTAATAAAATTGAACTCCGTGATCCCAGTTTAATTATCAGTATCATTGGAGATCTAGAGTAACCCATAGTTTCTATGAGCTTGCAGCCTGCAGGTCACTGCTCTTCTGTAGATACTGTTTTTCTGGGTTAGAAAGATAACCATGTGGGTCAGGAGTCAATGGTAGGCTGAGTCTGTCCACAGCCTGCAGGAAGTTGTCCTCCGGGTGAAATGACACTCCTAACAAACGGCCAAATAAAGTGTGAAGTCATTGGTTTTCCCTGACTGGAAGGGAACTGCTGCTTGGAAGAGAATGGAGTCCATAACTGGCAAGTGGTTGTGACTCATGGGACTGTTATTTCCATGGCTGTGTCATTTGTTGCAAAGAAATCTCATCTGGAGGCACGCATACCTGCTCATATGTGGAAGTGTGAATTATGTACTGACAAAGATAATTTTCTAGTGTTTGAATGCTATGGTTTGGGTTGTGATATTAAAGATTATGCTATTCTGAACACGTTCCCTTAGTGCTGAGATAATGACTCTATGGGATTAAGCTGAGAGTAATTATAACAATAAAGAGAAACTTATTTTGTCCCCTGTGGTTATTCTAGTATACTCAGTGGGAAACAGAAATGTTTAAAAAAATAAAATTCTTATTGAGAACAAGGAAACTGGTACATCTTGAGAACGAGTGCAACGCTTTCAGATTTAAATCCATAATTTTGGAAGTAGGTGTAAGGACAAGGAATACCTTTAATACGTTTAAAGTAAATCAGCTTTTTGCTGTTGCACTTCATAGAAGTCTAGTGTATCTTTTTATGAATTATTTTAGAATATGAAGATAATGCACTGAAAATAGCTACGTTGCTCAATTACGTCATGTAAACAAATCTTGACAATGTATATGGGTCATGGGTTAGCAATATGAGATTTGATGGGGCATTTTTGAAGTTCTTTCAGTATTTTTTGGTTTGTTTTTTCTCATTTAGGGAGTTGATCTTGTAGTCAAATACGAAAACACAGGTTGGCTAAGATGTGCAATTCATGTTGCTTTTTGTCTATCTGCTAGTTACCTGGAGTTTTTTGTCTCTGTCTCAGGAGATACTGTTTAGCTGCGTGTTGAGTATTACCGACCAGGTTCTGCTTCCTTCTCTGTCTCTGATGGACTGCAATGCATGCATGTCTGAAGAATTATGGGGAATGTTCAAAACTTTTCCATACCAGTACCGGTGAGTAGAGTCATTTGGTTCTGTTCTGTGGAAGTTGTCTATCTTAAACTGTTGGTATAAGAAGTAATTTTCCTTTGATATCTTTCAAGGTACCGTCTTTATGGACAGTGGAAGAATGAAACATACAATAGTCATCCACTTCTAGTGAAAGTTAAAGCTCAAACCATAGACCGAGCCAAGTATATAATGAAGTAAGTTGACTAATCCCATAAATTATCAGCAGTGATATAGTGTATTGCATTTCACCAAAGGAAGGGAAAAAAAAACCTTGAGAAATATATTTCTTGTCTATTGACTCAATAATTTCATCAATAATCCTTGCTTGTGACATATTTGATGTATTGTGATTAAAAACTGTCAGATTAGTAGTGATACAGAGTATTTGACCACCAGTAAGGGTACTTAATCTGGGAAATGACCCACTAAATGGTTTAAAAACTTTTCTGTGGGTACGCTGCAGTTGGTGAATTGCTTTCCTTATGGGAATGTGACAGGCTTTCTCTAGGCATCGAGACTCTTTAGTCCCAGCAGACTGAAGCATCTTGTCAGTTTATGTAGCTTTTACAGCAGGGATGCAAGTTGAATTGAATGGTTTGTTTTCATCTTCAAGCAGATGAAGAACAATTTGACAGGTATGACATCTCCATGTTATTGTCAGGGGTTTGGATCCTCTTTGTTGTGTAGTTTGGGCCACAGGTAAATGCTGTGATTTTGAAGTACTATGGTATGTCATATTGGTTCTGTGACAGTATCCAATTTCAGAGTGCTCTGAGTTGAAACTTGAATACAGTCCATAGTAACGTGGGGTTGATAGGTTTTTTTTTTACCCTCTGTATGCCGTAGGATTATAGGCTTCAGATTCCTAGAGGAACAATATTTCTATACTTAGATTTTCTTAAACGTGTCTTCTAGTGAGGATTTAATCTCTGCAGCTAACGAAGTTCTTCACTGGAGCTGACCTATTCCACTTCTTTTAGCTTAACTTTTGTAATAAAACATTCTTTTTTTTCCAGGCGTCTAACTAAGGAAAATGTGAAACCATCTGGAAGACAAATTGGGAAACTCAGCCATGCCAATCCTACCATTTTATTTGATTATGTATGTAGTTACATGTAATTAAATGCTGTTTTATCCTAACTATAGATACTTAAGTATGAAAAGGGACACGGTATAAGTGAGTGCGGTTCTAACTTAAAAATTTTGTTAATTTTGTAGTGCAGATTTTAAAGTGTTGTAATTTGCTAGTAGTACAGAAACAAAAATCTGAGATGGAAAATGTGACAGTAGCTATTGAAAAACTAAAACTGCTCTGGAAATTGCATCTGCTTCTGTATGTGAGCATTTAACACTGAGATGGGACTGAGGTACAGAGATGTGCTGGTAGGGTTATGTGGGAATGGTCTACTTGCTAGTGTTCAGATGCTGCTTGAAGGGATTGATACTTATACATACGTGTATGCACGTATGCTTAAATCATGTAGGAAGGGGAACTTAATGCAATTCACTTGTATTATTTCCTGAAGTAGTCGTCATTGTAGGGAAGCAGCAACGGAGACTTACTGGTAAGGTTTAGAATTCTTGAGAGGTCTTATAAACAGTGAAATATTTTTGTTTTTGGATATTTTAAAGTTGTAATTGCCTAATTTTAAAGAAAATACAAGTGTAGAATTATTTTTAGACCTTAGAGATGTGTTTCAGTGATTTCTCAAAGGTACTAAGGAAATCAGTGAGGATTCCTTTACTTTGGAAGTGGTTTAGGGCCTTAATAAAACTATTTTCGAGGAGTGTTTTGTGTAGGTCTTGAAGGCAAAAGTAGTTTTATTAACAGTCTTGATTTGTTACATGACATGATATACTGTTCTTTTTTTAGCTCAATGTATTTTTGTTTCTTTCAGATTTTATCACAAATACAAAAATACGACAACTTAATAACCCCAGTTGTTGATTCACTGAAATACCTCACTTCACTGAATTACGATGTCTTGGCATGTATCCTTTTATGTAAATAATACATCTGGCACTGATGTAGTTGTAGCTGCATTAAATCTCTTGTCAGTAAATAACTATTTTTGCTGTTGCTGCTATTTGCTGGAAATTTCAGTGAGTTTGCAAGTAAGTTTTTTAACACTTACTGAATTACAGAGCACTTTGTTTTCTCTTTCCTACTTTGACACTATGAAAGTTATTCTTTTAAAGTTGTTTTGCTGCTTCATGTGTAAACTGTAGATTAAATAAGTAACCATTTTGTTGATTACTTTTTAAAAACATGTTGTTGGACCCTCTGTATCATGCTTGCTTTACTTGCTTGTCATATTGATACATTACAAGTTGTGGAGCTGTGGAAAAAAAAGTTCTGTATAGCTTCTGTTTTGACAAATAGAGGAAAACATATTCTCTTTAACTCCACTGAAGTCTGTATCATTGAAGCTCTGGCAAACCCCGAGAAGGAGAGAATGAAGCATGATGACACTACTATCTCAAGCTGGCTGCAGAGTTAGTATTTTTGTTTTATTACAGTACCATTTAAGGTAAAATGCTCCATCTTCCACTTGGATCTGCTGGCTAATTTTTTGAATGGAGAGCTAAGTTTAACAATTTGGAAGATGTTTTTCTTTATATTACAAAAATATACATGCTTCTAGCACTGTATTTGATTAATCATTTTTCACTTAATGCCTTGAGGTTCAATCACAACTGTTCTTCCTTGCTTTAGGTCTGGCTAGCTTTTGTGGTGCTGTTTTCAGAAAGTACCCTATTGAACTTGCTGGTCTACTTCAATACGTAGCCAACCAGTTAAAAGCTGGGAAAAGGTAAGTCTTGCACAGCTGATCCTCATAAACACAATCTTTTTTCTTTTTTTTTTTAGTCTGCTGCTTCTGTTGTGTGAGGACTAGACTAGTAGTTTCTCTAGTAATGATAATTCTCCTCTGGATTTACCAGAAAGCTGAAGTTTAAATAGACAAAAATATAACATAATTGCTGGGCTTTTTTTTTGTAATTGTTCAGCTGTGACATATTATTATTATTTTGAAGACTGTATTAAAAAAGGTTACAGATTAAAAAAAAAAACAACAATTTTCTTACCTAACCAGGTGAGAAAAAACAAAAGAAAAAAAAACAAAAAACCCTTCCAATCTGTAATACTGTCAGAGATACTGTACATTATTAAAAAAAAAAAGTAAATATACTATGAGCTATCAATAACTATGGTTTAGAAATAGGATAAAATTGTTCAAAACTGTAGGTTTTGTCTCATGTCTTTCTACAGAGATCTCTTAGGGTTTTTTATTGTTTTAAATACTTCGTCTTATTTAATAATGATTGAACTGCTTTTTTGTACATCAGTGTTAACCATTTACAAGAAACTTTTTAAACAAAGTTTGCAGTTTGAGTCTTCCTTACATTCTTTTGTCCATCTACTATAACCAATAATACTGCTTCCTTATTTAATTAATTGTAATGGATTATTTCTTATTGCATAGGTGAGTATTGACTTATATTCCATTATAAACCCCTTTCTGCTTGCTGAAAGACAGCAGGAGATAATACAGCATGCTACTTTAGGGTATTTATATTGAGAACTCCAGGTTTTTTTCCCTTCCCTGCAATGTAGACATTCAGTCTCATGTGCTCCCCCTGTCCCCAATTTGTTTTGTATTCTGATGATGGTACAATGACATTGAGCTACAGAGGAGGGTAAGTAGTATTTCTTGTCTTTCCCAAGAGTTACATGTTATGACTAAGTATTTTGAGGAGACAATTATTAAATTCAAATTAATGTTGGCATGGTAGAAATTGCCACTGAGACTGAAATAGTCAAGTGTTTAGACTGGAGAATATGCTGGTATTGCACAGTTCCTAAACAGAAAACATACTTGTACCTGGAAAGCAAACATAAATACATAAATAATATAAAATATTTAAATTCAGAACTTTTTGTGACCTATTTAGTAAAAGATGTTGACCCAAATTTCAGAAGGCACTAGAAAAGAAATTGCTTTTTTGAATGTTAGTGATACAGTTTGTGTACTTCTGTTGGAAAGTCATCACCCTTAGAGAATTCAGAACATGAAGTAAAGCTTAGTTGCTGAAGGGCATGATTATTGGAGTGTGGTGTATATCCCTGTGTTGTAAGGGAAAACGTCTGCTGTGTTCTGAATTAACTTGCTAGACTAATTTTGCCAGTAAACTTCTAAGATGACACTGTTCTAGAGAAATTTTCTGAGACTTCCATGTTCACAGTAGGTGAAACCTTGGTGTATATCAGCATGAAGCATGTAAAAAAACAAAAATAAAAACTAAAAGTGACCTCTACATTGAGTAATTTGTTGATACTTATAGCTAATAGCACCGCATTCAGTATTTTTAAAAATGCTGAAATCTGTTTTTAAGTAACTCTGAAGTACAACTCTTGAGTGCTTGTGTTGCTTTTAAATAAAAAAATAACCTGCAATAGAGAAATCCTTGTGTGCAACAGCATAGTTACTTTTTTCCCCCAAGAGTAATTAAAATGTGGTTGTTTAACATGCATCACAATGTTACTGTCTGCTGTGCATTGAATGTCATAGTTTGTTCTTAAACAATTCTTGATTTTACTCTACTTTTCTGTTTTCTGTGCAGCTTTGATTTGCTTATTTTAAAAGAGGTAGTACAAAAAATGGCAGGGATAGAAATTACAGAAGAAATGACAATGGAGCAATTGGAAGCCATGACTGGTGGAGAACAACTGAAAGCTGAGGTGTGTTCATGTTAAACTTAATTAATAATAGCTATTGCTTGTTAATGGTGCTTCTAAATACTCTAATTCATGACCACTGGCAGTATAGCTGAGAGGTGTTGCTACTTTTATCACAGAACTTCCTCTTCCATTGAATTTACAAGCCTTACAGACTGGCAGCCAAGACACAGTATACTTGAGCCTTAGCTGCTGTGTTTCACAGCATCCCATATTAATGAAAGCAGCCTTCATTATCTGGTGTTCCATGACAGATTGCAAATTATAGCAGCCAGTGAGCTTGTATGTTGTGCAGTCCTGCTGTTCAGCATTGAATGGAGTGTGGCAACTCCCTGTTGAGTGGAGTAACATCTTAAGCCATCTTAATGGTTAAAGCTGTTGCAGCCTTGGCTTCAAAGACTTAGATGAGTCTGACCTAGATAACTCTCTAGACAGATGAATAGCTATGCTCAGAACTAAAATCAGAAGTTTATTTATTGAATGGGAAAAAGACTTTGAGCAGATCACAGATCACAAACTTTGATTTAAGATTTAGTGTCATGATGTTCATAGTGAGAAGTCACTTTCTATTTACCTTATAAAAGACTAGTAGCATGCAAGATGAATTTGTTTCTGATTCTAATATACATTCTAACAGCATAGGATCCACAGAGATTTTTATTAACAGATAAGAAACTAAATTGATGTTAATTTGTCAGAAATTCTGCAGTCAGAAGCACGTACTGTTTACATTCTTGATGTACTGTTTTCAAATTTAAGCAACTTTTGTTCTGTACTGTGCAGGGTGGATACTTTGGCCAAATCAGGAATACAAAGAAGTCTTCTCAGAGACTGAAGGATGCATTACTGGACCATGATCTTGCCCTTCCTCTGTGCCTGCTTATGGCTCAACAGAGAAATGGTGTGATCTTTCAAGAAGGAGGGGAAAAACATCTGAAGCTGGTGGGCAAACTCTATGATCAAGTAAGTTAAAAACACGTTTATACACACTCATCCTTTTCTTTGGTAACCTGTAATGTATCAGTATTCTGTATGAGCACAATCTGCAGTGATCTCACTTTTATAATACATCAGTGTCAACTGTCAACATAATGTATACTTAGTGCTTCTGAGTAAAATATAGACATGTTCTTTGTCATCAGAAATAAGAGCTTAATTTTTTTTGCTGACCATCATGTTTTTTCTGATGTTACTTTTTTAGATGAACTTTTTTGTTGCATGAAAGTTTAAGGATAAGACTGAACTCCATTGTTGCCTTAGGCAGTAGGAAGCAGTTTAATTCTTGTAGGACAGAATGCTCTTTCAGCTTTCATAATGCTTTTCCTTGGACACAGTTGAGTCAGCATTGATGAGTGGTGGAAGTATGTGGCATGGAAAGTTGTTTTTTTGTTTCTTCCAAGTGTAATTTCTTGCCATGGTGTGTTAGCCCTTTTATTTTCAAAACAAACAACCACTACTTGTCCCCACCTAAACAAAAACCAACAAGGATCATTCAAGCCCTCTCAAGCTTAATTTCTGAACAAAAAAGAGCCAACCCGTTCTCTAACTCTTACCTTTCTTGTAGTGCCATGACACCCTGGTACAGTTTGGTGGGTTTTTAGCATCCAATCTGAGCACAGAGGATTACATTAAGCGAGTGCCTTCAATTGACGTTCTTTGTAATGAGTTTCACACACCTCATGATGCTGCATTTTTCCTCTCGAGACCCATGTATGCGCACCAAATTTCAGTAAGTACAACTCAGTTCATTTTTGTTTGTCTGGTGTTAAAGATGCCCTTCTACGTGTTATAAGTGTTAGGTTCCTGCAAAGATTGTTTGCTTAACTAAGAGTTCCAGATGCTTTTTGAAGAGTTGAGATAGAGACAGAAGCTGTGGATTGGAAGAGATTCTACTTTATCTTCATAGAAAATACAGGCCATGTGCCAGCTTCTGCACAAGTGATAGCAGTTGTAGCTAATGATTTCATCTCTTCTGATAATTTGAGTGATCCTGAGTTATCCCAGTCAGGTTTCCTCAAGTGTGTAAGTTTTTGTGGATGTTTTAGATTTCTTGCTGTGGAGGAAAGTGTTGCAGCTGTCAAAAGGCGAGGTATATAAGGAAGTATCAAGATAAATTTGTCCCTGTGCAACTGCAGTAATATTGAAAACAATTTTTCAGTTGGTGCATAGTATAATACCTTGCTGTAGGAAGAGATGAGTTGAAAGAGAGCGTCTGTGAAGGATGTTAAATACCCAGTGTGGATGCATACTAAACGTTTACTGTGATGTTCTCAGGTGCCTCATATACATAGATTTTATTATGTAAGGATGATTTGCATAGAAAGGTTTCTGGGAAGTTGAATTATATTTGGTTTATATACAGAGATGATGTTTGTTCTTTCTTTTTTCCCCCCAGTCAAAATATGATGAACTTAAAAAAGCTGAAAAGGGAAATAAACAGCAACACAAAGTTCACAAATACATCACTGCATGTGAACTGGTGATGGCTCCCGTTCACGAAGCTGTGATCTCTCTGCACCCTCCCAAGGTTTGGGATGACATCAGTCCTCAGTTTTACGCCACATTCTGGTCTCTGACGATGTATGACCTTGCTGTCCCACACAGCAGTTATGACAGAGAAGTCAATAAACTTAAAGTCCAGATGAAAGCCATAGATGACAATCAGGAAATGGTATGTTTATAAATTTTTGCTCTGATTTCACCTTCGAAGATCCTGTATTAAGATATAAGTAAATGTTTTTGCATGCCCTTCTCTGTGCTAAGGGAGGAAGTTATCTTGGTGCAGTGATATCACCAATTGTAGCCTCTGTGGTGGTGAGTGGGCATTAATTTTGGTAGAAATCTATGGAAAATGAACTGCTGACTTGTAGTGCATGTCAATATACCAAAGTACTACATTGAGTTAGTCGTTTAATTGGTGTTTCACCTATTTTATGTAACTGTATTTTTGGGTTGAGCTAACCAAAGTTAAACCTATGTTAACTCTGAATAAATTAGTCCATTGAGAGAGGTTTGTCAGCTGATGCACCCATTCTGATTTCTCACAGTTGGAATTATAGGGAAGTCTGAATTATACAACTTCAAAACTACCAGTAGCTCCACTAAATAAAAATTACTGGAGAAAACTTATCAGATGACAATCTTTTGATATCTGTGTCTGTACTTCAGCTGTTCACTTACGTCGTTAGTTACCCATTGTTAATCAGCTGATTACTAGAGCTGAATGTTAGGCAAAAGCCATTTCACTAAATATTCCTTAGCATTACCAGGAATTTGATTGCTCTGTAGTAAGTGTAAGTATAATATTAAATGAATTGCACTGACATTTCACAGCCTCCAAACAAAAAGAAAAAGGAAAAAGAACGTTGCACTGCTCTTCAGGACAAACTCCTTGAGGAGGAGAAGAAACAGTTGGAGCATGTGCAAAGAGTTTTGCAGAGACTGAAATTAGAGAAGGATAACTGGCTTCTGGCAAGTAAGTTTGTGTGTGCTGTGTATAGTCATTGATGTCCCCAGAACTAAAAGTTCAGCTTACACTAATGTGCTAAATGTTAGTTTTTAAAATTTGATTTCTTGATGTTAAGGTCTGTCAGGAAGAAACTTCTAATTAGAATGTAGGCTGTCTTTGCAAATGCTGAGTAGTTCCTTTCTAAGGAGATGTTTTATTTACTTCTTGCAACAGCAAGGCCTTTTAAATATTGTGCTGATTTAGAAAAGAAGAGCTCAATGGATTTGATGTGAGGCTGTAGTTACAAGATGGTTTGTGTGTCAGTTGCTGTGTTGTGGGTCATAGAAGTGTAAACTTGCAATGAGTAATTTGGGTTAACTTTGAGAACAGTGATGAGGAGCTGTATGTGGAATCTGAGTAGTCGTAGCAGTTCATAAAAAAAAAAAAAAATTTGAGTGTTTTCTCTTTGTAGCAAAAGACTTTTCCCTGTAAGAAATGAAGATCTGCTGTAACATCTATACTCTTCTGTCTGTTCCTCAAAAATTAAAAAACTTATTTTGACTTTGAGGAGTGTCAAAGATATGTCAGGAGTACAAAGTGGAGAATGTGATGTGAAATACTGAATTTCTTGGGAGTAGTAGTTTAATTCCTTACCCATTCATGTACTGATTTTCTTTTTTCCTTGATTTCTTTGCTTTTGAAGAGTCTACCAAAAATGAGACTATCACAAAGTTTTTGCAGTTATGTATATTTCCTCGCTGCATTTTTTCGGCAATAGATGCCGTTTATTGTGCTCACTTCGTAGAACTGGTTCATCAGCAGAAAACACCCAACTTCTCCACTCTTCTCTGTTATGATAGGGTAAGTATTTAGACCTCTGTGTGTATGTATAATTATAAGCATGCAAAACTAGTATCTTCTTTGCCTTCCAAAAGAGATCTCAACCAAGTCATTACTTACATTTAATTTTAAAACCTGTGCAGCAGTGAAACAGTCCCATTTGTGCTTTCTGTTCTGCAAATGAAGCTCTCCCTCCTAGAGCTTCTGTGGATTATTTTCTGGAGGTTTTTTCCTTCTGATTTATCCTAAGACAGCTAAACTTCTAGGGAGAAGTTGTCATCAGTCATACAAATTACGTTCATGTTTCACAACTTTGCAGTGATCTGTATTTCTGTGGCTTTGTCTAGCCCTCCTGTTTCAGTTTTGTAAGTTAGTTATTTACAATCATGTGTATGGTTGCAACAGATTGTGCTATAACCTTTGAGAGAATTTGTATGGGGCTTCATTATAAAGTCATTGGGAAGGTGATTTTTTTTGTATGAACATTCAACTAAAAGTCGCCAGGATTTCTTTGAGATTTTTGAAGTAGAGATGTGCTCTGATTTCACAGGTCCAAAAGAGCATTCTTACTCAAAGATGCAGTCTGTGTTCTACGTGTTCATTTCCACCTGCTCAAATAAATTAACAGTTTAGAGCTGAAACAGTTGTATTTCAGTGGGGATGCACCTTACCTGTGGAAAGCTCTGTGTCTGGGGCAGGGATATGCAGCACTTGGATTCTGGGCTAAGAATGAAGATCAGTAGTTGGATAATAATGACCTGAAACTGAATAGAACATTTTGTCTGCTGAAGCTTCTTAGCAAACTTTTTTTTTTATTTCTCTATGCAAACCTGATTTGGTTTCCAAATATTTCTGTAATCTGATCTCCTCTAAATTTAAAAACAGTAGTTTAGATGAGAACTATTTGAAAGTATTGATGTATTCTTTGTAATTCAGTGAAGTCAAAGTAACTTTTTACTGCTGCTATTCACAGGTTTTCTCTGATATAATATATACAGTAGCAAGTTGTACTGAAAATGAAGCCAGTAGATATGGCAGGTTTTTATGCTGTATGCTGGAGACTGTGACTAGATGGCACAGTGACAGAGTCATATATGAAAAGGTATGTAAATTTGCTTTTGTCTTACTTCTTCACTGACTGCTGCAGATTATTTCATTTGTATTAACTATTACAGTGTTCTTAGGTTTTTTTTTTTAAACGCATCCTGGAAAAGATTAGTATTTTAAATAGTAAATTTTTATTTTTACTCTTGTGCATACATAGGAATGTGGCAACTATCCAGGCTTCCTAACTATATTACGTGCAACTGGATTTGATGGTGGAAATAAAGCTGATCAATTGGATTACGAGAATTTTAGACATGTGGTACACAAATGGCACTATAAATTAACTAAGGTAAGTAAAGATGCTGAAAAACTTAACTTTTTTTTTGAAATCTTAATGAGAAGAATTGATTAGATTTAACTTGTGTTCTAGGCTTCTGTACACTGCCTTGAAACTGGTGAATATACACATATCAGAAATATCCTGATTGTGCTGACCAAAATCCTTCCATGGTATCCAAAAGTGCTGAACCTGGGCCAAGCCTTGGAAAGAAGAGTGCATAAGATATGTCAGGAAGAGAAAGAGAAGAGACCTGATCTATATGCATTGGCTATGGGGTAACAACACCTTACTTTAAGAAAGTGGTTAAAAGTGGATCGTTAAAGGCTTCTAAAGACTTGGAACTCTTACAGTCCTAACATATTTGATTTTTACCTTATCACAGAAGATTTCACGATCCTGCATCTCAGGGCTGGCATTGTGAATGAAAACTTTCATGTCGTGCTGGATGATCACTAATTTCCTTTTCAAGACTCTAGTAAAACACATTTAGTAGTAGAGATTTTCACTCACAAGAGCATAGCTTATTGGTAGGCAGATAGTATAACAGCAGGTAGATACAAGGGAGAGTAAAATGGAGGAAGCCAAGGGCTATTGTTGCAAGATTACATAATTTGAAAGTTTATAGAGTTCTAAAATGATGAACTAAAATGCTTAATGATGTTTTTCATATGTTTGTAAGCAGAATTATCCACGGACGCTTGAGGGGTAGTTAAGGTGGTGCTAACAGAGGGCTATTTTTTGTGTGTTTGGCAGGAGTGTGTGTGTGTGTTGGTGGTAGCAACAAAGAGGGCTTCAAGGTAGGGCTGCTTTTGTTGTGTGAGGTTTTTGGTTTTTGTTTGCTTTTTTTTTT
>VXAB01003744.1:1359231-1377181 GCA_013399175.1 Odontophorus gujanensis
GGGCGAAAAAAAGGGGTTTTAAGTAGGGGTTGTTTTTTGGTGTGGGTTTTTTTTTTTTTTTTTTTTTTTTTTTTTTTTTTTTCCTTTGAGCTTATTGATAAAGGGGGAAGAAACTGCATATCAGTTGGGGAAAACTGTGAAAAATAACAGACGGAACTGCTAGATTAAGTCCTCATTTAAAATTCAGCACATATTTTGCTTTATATTTGTGCATATTTAACAATCTGTGCGACTTGCAGCTATTCTGGGCAGTTGAAAAGTAGGAAGCCTTTTATGATACCTGAAAATGAATTCCACCACAAAGACCCACCTGCCAGGAATGCTGTAGCTGCAACAGTACAAAATGGGCCAGGTGGTGCTGGGATGCCTACGTCACTCACAATAAATACAGCGAAACTGGAGGAAAGTGCTGCTGAAGAGACTGGTAAACAAACTTGATTCTTAGTTGAATTGATATTTACAGGCTACTGTCTTAAAACCTGGCTTGTTAAACTGAAAAGAAAAACATCTATGTGTGAGCTTAACGGATGTCAGTATGTGTTGTGTTCTTTATTTGGTTGGAGTTGGTTTTGCAGGAGTGTAGTCTGCATTGAGTTACATACTTTAACTGCTAGCTACATGTAGTTTTGCATGAGTGTGCTGAGATGCTTGTTTTAATTAGTGAGATGTATGTTACTAAAATATTGTTCTCTTTCTTTAAACAGATAAACTAAAGGAGAAGTCTCAGGGTACTGTGAAAGTCATTAACAAAACTGTCAACGCTGCACCGAAGGTGACAACAAGCAATGGAAACAGTGCTTCTAATAGGTGAGAAGTCTGTTCTTTCCTTGATGTTCTCCCTTGTCTTCCTTGAAATTTACCTACTCTTTCAATCCTTTTACGTGCTGTTTAACTCATTCCCATTTCTTCAATTTAATAAGGAAGATTTGTTGGAATACATAGCCATACTAAGCTGACACATTTATTAAAGGTGTTCCATTCTAGTTAAATAACAAACAGATTAGTACTCTTGCTCGTTGATGTTCCAATGAAGTGAAAGCAAAATAATCTGGAGTGATTGAAGCAGGAAGTTCTATTGAATCAGGAGTAAGACAAAAAACAAAAACTAGGTTTCTTTTTGTCTGCTAATTGGCCTTTTTATTTTGGATGCAGCAAAATTATTAAAGAGAAAGATGAGAAAGAAAAAAGTGGGAAGGAAAAAGATAAAGAAAAGAAAGAAAAGATTCCAGCTACCACTCCAGAGGCGAAGGCACTTGGAAAGGATGGGAAAGATAAACCAAAGGAAGAACGGGCAAACAAAGATGATAAACCAAGAGAGATCAAGGAGAAAACACCAAAATCTGACAAAGAGAAGGAGAAGGCCAAGAAAGAAGAAAAAGCATCGAAGGAAGAAAAATCCAAGGCAATTGTTACCACTATTGAGGCAAAGTCAGTTGCAGAAAAGGAGAGAGAAAAGGAGCCATCCAGAGAAAAAGATGTAGCAAAGGATATGAAATCCAAGGAAAATACTAAAGGAGGAGAAAAGATTCCAGTAGCTGGGTCCTTGAAGTCTCCTGTTCCCCGATCAGAAGCATCAGAATGTGAGAGGGGTAAGTCTGTCAGTATAACTTCCTTTATTTTCTAGAAAGTAAGAATATGTCATTAGAAAATCACTGAAATACATGATACATGCAACTCCTGAGCCCTGATGGAGGGGAGATCAACTGGCTGTTATGTAGTGATGACTTTCCAGTGCCTAAAGTAGGTATTCAGGATATCTCCAAAGTGAAAAGTGTGTGAATGTATAAAGTTCTCATTTTCAGTGGTCATTTTTGTAAAACCTATCAATAACTTCTGTATGTGAATTAGTGACATGTGAGGAATTATTCTAAATGGTCATTTATTAGAATGTATTTATGTAACTTAGAAGTTTTGCTACAACTTATGCAGACCTCCTGAAGAGTGTGCTCTGGGAGTTTGATCTTAACCTTTGAACTGAAAGAAAACAAGGGGCGCGGAAGATATGCTTCCTTAAGGACACAAACTTTATAGGTTCCTTCAAAAACTAGAGATCTCAAGTCCTTAACGTTATGTTCTAAGTTCACATAAACTGAGGCTGATGTTGAGTTATATACTTGCATTTCTTCAGATGAAGCGATTGGATGGGAGTGCTCTCTGTTCTGCTCGCCTCTTTAGGTACAGATATCAAAAAAAATCTGAGCAAAGTTTTGCAGCAGTTTCTTCACATTTAGCTATTTTTCTGCAAACTTGTGTAGGGAGGTCAGGGTGTGCTGGTGCCCTGAGAAACAAAATTCTAAGTTAGCAGTAAAACTGAATTGTAACTCAGATTATTTTGGTATTTTGAGAAGTCATAGCCTCTTCTAAATGTAATTCAGTTTTTTCTTTTTTTCCTTCTTTCAGAACAAAAACGCCGCAAAGTTGATATCCATTCTTCTCCATCACATTCCTCAACAGTAAAGGTTAGTATAGCCTGAGGAAGGCAGCGCCCATGTTAGGCTCACAAGTTTGGGATGCCAATGTCCGACTTCCTTCAAGTTTTGTGCCAAGTATACACTGGAACCACTGGAGGTTTTATATTGCATTAGAAAATGCATTCCTTTTCTTTATTGGTGGACTGTCTTTTTTTCTATTAAAATATTTTTTATTAACCAAAGTAAAGCTTCAAGGACCTAGCACAAATTTCCTAAATTGTGTTTGGAAATTGCAAGAGAATTTTTACACAGAAGTGCCTCATTGTTTTAAACAGTCAGTTTTTTTGGAGTGCAATGGTAGCTACAAGCAAACGAGTCTTTACAGCAGAGTGGAGCGTATTTTTCTGCACTTCCATTGAAGAATCTGTAACAGTGAAGATTCCTGGATGATACGGGATGTACGATACCTCTGAATTCATCAGGCTTCTTGATGAGCGTCATACCGATATGTGCCTTCCAAGGAGGAGTCTTGAAAGGAGTTCCATTTTAAAGTCTCCTTGGTGATCAGTTCTCCTGTAGTTGTGTGTAATCAGTGAGCATGCAGCTTCTGTCGTACCTTCCCTTCGAGGTTTGTTTATTTCCAATGGGTTCCCACCATGTTGAGCCCTGCGGTACGATAAAACCAGATGTGGCAACCAAGCCTACTACCCAGCAAAGAGAAACCCCAGGCATTCAAGCGCAACACAATACCTTGGGCGTAGCCTACTTGAAGACTCAGGGTAGCCATTCCTTGCTCTGTATTTGTTTTATTTCTAAACCACCTATGTTCGTGGAATCTTTGCATTTGCAGTACGTTGAACATTTAAAACTGTAAGTTACTAATACTTCATCAAGAGCACTGTGACGGATTATGTGGGCTTTTAAACTTCATCGTTTTACCAACTTTAGAACAAGCTTCTCTTTTTTTCTTTCTTTTTTTCTTCCCAGAAGAGTGTATCTTTTTCTATGTAAGATTTGCTTAAAAGATTTAGACTAATTTTGAAGAACTGGAGTAGCAGTTATTAATTTTGAGGAAGCAGGTGACAGGGATAACTACTCAAAACAGTTAAAAAGACTTTCTTGCCTGTTTTTGTAAATGGCAATGTAAAGTTGTAGAGTGAATTCTGCCACATTTAACTGAAAGTGGAGAAGATACGGGTTTAAAAGCATTTTAATCCTATTTCAACTGTGATTCAGCAGTATTTAGAATTAAGGCTATTTGTTTTGTCTTGGTGGGAGAGTGGTTTTTCAGTGTTCTATGAAGAATTGGGTATTTATATACATTTTGTAGTTAATATAATGAGTAGAGAATAGATGTTTTTTTTTCTTCCTTTTTTTTTTTAAAAAAAAAAACAAACTATAGTTTCTACATTTTATTCTGTGTGAAGTATTAACCTAAGATTTATTCCAGAAGGAGTAGCTGCTTTTTGTTTCAAGGGTACGGCCATGCTTCCCAAAGTTCCTCTGGTTTCTGAAAACTATTCCAGCTTACGTGTCATCTCCATTCATTTTCTACAGGACAACCTCAACGAACTCAAGGACTCTTCAACAAAGGTTTGAATCTTTTAGAAACCACCAAAGTTTACTGTAGTGTTTCATTTCAGAGAAAATGTACTTTGGTCTCGTGGCAAACTGCCTCAGAAAATTCCAGTTCCACTCCTGTAAATTCTAGCATAGTGTCAGAGGGATGTAGAACTTCGGTGCAGGAGTAGTGTTAGGTGAAAGCAACATTAAGAAAAGTCCCTAGATTTTAATATTCACTCAATATTTTAAAGACATTTTCTTTCTTAGCTGGTAATTTCTCCTTCTGTTTTAGCCTGTAGAAGGAATGAAAATGAGGCACAACGGCCATTAGGGTCCTTGGCTTCACTTATTTCCAGAAAATTAAACAAAATTACACATCTGAATAGTCAATGAAAGCTGGAAAAATAAAAGCTAGCTTTGGATATTCTGATCAAAATAAACTTGGTAGTACTCCTCACAGAAACATGCATGTTTATTTAAAAAAGAAAACTCCATAAGTCATTTATCTGGTCTGAGAGGTAGTGAAATAGTTAGACTAATAGGTATTAAAAAAATAGAAATAGTTATTTTAAAACAAAAATGTATTTAATACTTCTGGTATATCATAGAATCATAGGGGTTGGAAGGGACCTCAGGAGATGGAGTCCAACCCCCAGTTGGACTCAGTACTCTTCTCCCCGTGCTACTGTTGTATCACATCATAAGCATCCTTCAAATAATGCTTGTGTGCTACCTGCAAACATGCTGCAGATGCAGTATCTTACAAGAGTTAGTACTAAAGAGTAGTTCTGAGAGCTTAGTGATATCCCAGAATGTTAGGATTTTAGGCAGGTTCTGCAGCTATTGTGTTGCTTTTTTTAATACATTATAGTGACTGTCACAAATACTGTGAACTATAGGTAGCTTCTGGCTGTTTCTTTTGGATGTGTTTAAAATGTGTCTCAGTAATAGTCAGAAATGGATCAAGTCTTCTAAAGTTGCTATGAAGATTTTGGGTCATGCAGTCAGTAATAGTATGCAAATATATTGCACAGGTGCTTATCACTTGGAAATTGTTGAACACTTGGACTTCCTGGATAACTTGTTAGGTTTATGTAAAACCTAAAGTGCACAATGGGTTTATCACTTCCCAGCGTGCGTTCTACACTGCAGTGATGTTTTACTTGTAGCTCTTTTTTATGAAACAAAGTGTTAAGAATGCTTGGCTTGTTTCAGTTCAGAATAGCCCTGACTGCTTAATGGATGCTTTTGCTAACTTCTTGTAGCTGGATCTGTCCAGTCCCAGCTGTACCTGTCTGTGTGGGGACTGCACACAGGAGGCATCCTTTGATTCCTAGGTTTGAAATGATAGTGTGTGTAGATTGTCATGATACTTTGTGCATTTAATTTTATTAAAATCAGCTAAGTGTAATATTTCTGTCTTGAATTTGCAATTCCTGACTGTTTCCTGTATGTGATATAACAGAAGTTAAGCTCATAAGTTCATGTTTGTGTTTGAGGGAAAGGATGTGATATGCAGAAGCCTTTAAGATTTGAGTTCAGCTTCTGCTGTGAGTTACTAGGAGTCAAGTGCTGTTGTGTGCTAACAAAGTTTCTTTATTCCTGACTTTCTTGATTTTTGTTTTTGTTTTGTTTTTGAGGAGGATGGGGAGAGGATGAGGGCACGGGGCAGACCATTGAAATGTTTTACATTGCAGGTTATGAAGTACATGCTGCCAGACCTGAGTTAGGTCTGTGTTATTCTTTGCCCTTTGTCCAAGTTGCATAGCATATGGCTGTGCCCCAGGTTTGATGTGGCTTCAGCTAGCAGTGTTTCTAGGAGCAAGCTGATAAAATTTGACAAGCCAAATGTAGGCTTTTCTCATAAGGAGATGTGGAGGGAATAAAACTTTCCATAAGTCTCCATTGGAATGGTAGAAGAGCATTGGAATCTGTCATGAACAACCATCTGAACACACGGAGCAGAATAAGAGGAAAGCAGAGAGAAATGTGGAAAGTATCTGTGGATGACAACTGCCAAGTGGGGCTGCCTAAAGAATGTGTTTGTTGTGAGTCACTGTCAAAAGATGACTGCAAACCAGGGAATAAGGATAATGTTACCTGTGGAATAATGCAGGAAAAACACAAGAAGATAAGTAAGGAGAAAGAGCAGAAAGAAAGAGCTCCTGAGGTCATTGGCATGGGAATATCAAACAGTGTTCTGGCACGTGCTGAAGGGAAAAGGGACCTGATGCTGTTGGTGTGCCTTTAGCATCAGCTCAAGTTGTGCTAGGTTCAGCATTTGCTAGGATGCTAGAAGGACAGGATTAACTTAAGTATTGTTTCAAATAGTTTTATTCTCTCCGTTGGTTTGGTTAGTTCTAATAGTTTCTAGATTGTTCTGAGCAGATCTTGTGCTTATTTTTCTTTTTGGTGTACTGATTAAACAAAATGTCTCAGTAATAAGCAATACAGAGAACAGTTTAATTAAAATATTTTTCAGGTAGAACTGATAGCTAAAGGAGTTGCTAAATGTACTTACTAAATTCTGTGTGTTTCTGTAATTTAAGTATATGAAATACCAGAAAAAGACATTTTTCATTTTGAAATATTTTTTCTGTGAAAAGTATTTTATAGTCTGATCATTTTAAGAAATACAACGATACTTTAAATACATAATTACTGTAAAAATATGAATGCACTACAGTAACTGTGCTACCTTATGTATGCGTGTTACAGCCTTTAATTGCTGTCGAGTGTTATGTTTGATGTTACTGTGATCTTTCTTCTCCCTACTAAGTTGATGTTACAAATCTTCAGCTTTGTTTTACAGAACTTACTGAAATGGCTTAGGAGAGGGGGTGCAGTAACAGCCTCGAACACGTTACAAAGCAAACACACAGAATTGCATGTTGAGTGACTTTTGTCATTTGAAATTTCAGGCTTAAGGTGGAGTTTTGTATCACTTTAACAGAAACACGTGTTATTCAAAGTTGCCCTAAGTACTTTGTGTGTTAAGACCATTTAAAAAATGAATTCCAGGCAGAATTTGCAAGTGCTAAGTGCTAAGAGAATCTGCATATCCTGTATCAGTAGTACTGATGATTAATTGTGATGTATCAGACAATACTGGTAAACAAACTTGTGTCTATTTAATATAAGCCTTTCAGATAAGTGAAAGGTTTCTTGAATTTTCAGTGCTGGGAAAATGCTGTAGGTGAAGTGATAGGTGAGCAGTTCAAAAGTGTCTTCAATCACTTTTTGTCAATAAAAGCAGTAGTGATATGTCTTGCTTTTTGAGCTAGATCCATTTTGTTAGAGTAAGACTTCTTATTTACGCATCTAGGAATCTATATTAATATTTGATGATATTGCCTTGATTTAACAGCACTACATTAACCACACTACTCCAACACTGTCCAAGAGTAAAGAGAGAGAAGTGGACAAGAAAGACTTGGACAAGTCAAGGGAAAGATCCAGAGAGAGAGAGAAGAAAGAGGAAAAGGACAGGAAAGATCGAAAAAGGGTTGGTGAAACTTTTATGAACTAGTAGTATGGAAAGTTGATAACATGTGGAAAGCTTTTATTTGAAGTTTTAGCAGTAATAATTGGCAGTACAGCCTGTCCAAATAGAAGCAATATTTATCAGGGTTGGTTTTGCTTCTGTTACTTTTTCCCTTAAAAACTGATCTTTAGAAACTTCACACAAGCTGTAATAACTATCACATTAAGTTTTCAAAAAAGTAATTCAGAACAGTCTTGTAAGCAGATGCCTACTTCAGCACTATGTGTTTATTGGCTAACGTCTGCATTGTGTTTGGTGCCAGGATCATTCCAACAGTGACCGAGAGGTGCCACAGGATTCAACCAAACGACGCAAGGAGGAAAACGGGACGAGTACGTATTTTGGTGTGTGTGTATGGAAGCTAAGGTTTTACTCACTGTGAACTAAAACTGTCGTGGTTTTTCAGCAGGTTCTTCAAAACACAGTAAAAGCGAAAGTCCTTCTGATTCTCCTCGTTCAAATGAAAAAGAGAGGGAGAAGAGCAAATCAAAATCTTCAGGAAAAGAAAAAGGTGACTCAATCAAAACAGAAAAGATGGAGAAGAGTTCATCTGGTAGCAAAAAGGTAAAGTGTATTATTTAGTCAATTTCCTTTTAGTTTGCTTGTCTGTGTGTTATGCTTTTTCTTGTTAGTGTTGCTTGCTTTTGTCAGAATAAGCTAACATTTTCCTCATTTTAGTGCTTTTTGTTGGCCTGAAAATGTATACCTTGAATTTGTAGGGAAAATGCTTCTGGAATTTCTTTTGGCTCTCAATATTTCAGCTGTCACTCTTGATAGGATAAATTAGAGGAATAGCTCCTTCATCAGTAGCCAGGAAAGTTCAGAAATTGTGCTAGAGTGTTCAAAACTTCCAAGTGTATTTTTGGAGTGCAGCTATATAAATGCAGGGCATATTTAAATATAAACTGCTCGTATTTGTGTTCTCAAATGCATGTGTTACAACTCCTTTTGTGAAACTAGGGAAGTGTGTTGTAATTACTTCCCAGTTGTAATTCTTTACTGATAGTAGTCATCACAGAGCTGTTTGAGATTTTTGTCTTTCTGATACTCTGAATTTTAGGCATGGACCATAGAATACTTCTGTTCTGACTGTACAGCGTGTGCTGTAATGAACTACTCATGTAACTTCTCTTTCTTTCTTTTTAAAGGAGTCGAGACATGACAAAGAGAAAGAAAAGAAAGAAAAACGAGACAGCACTGGAGGGAAAGAAGAGAAGAAACAATATCCTTCTATATGTCAGCATTTCAGGAAAAATACAAAGTAGCAGCTTGCTTTTATTATATATTGTAAAACACAGGTTTTTTCCTTAATGCTGAATCTACTCATAAATCTTCGGACAAACACAGATAATGAAGAATGTTTCAGTCAAGGTAAAAAAATAAAAAATAAAAATTGATTACTTTCTTCAAATTGATAGCTGTTGTGGCTCCTTTTGATGGTAAAGGATACACTGGCACACACCAGCCTGAGTGGTAAAGGGGTGAAACTACACTATTTTAAACAATGTTGTCCTAGGGAAATAGCTTTCCCATCGTTAGCACAGAACTGCAGCAGGTGCTTAAATGTATGTGGCAAAAAGGAAAGGGGGGAGGTGATGTGATTAAGGAGTCAACTGGTGGGTGCTTTCTTCAAGAACAAAACTGAAGATTAATCGCTGTGATATACCTGTAAGGTGCCAGCCTTGATCCTATACTCTGGTAGTTAAGAATACCCTTGCCTAATGCACTGGAGACTTTGATCCTTCCTTTGAGTTTATCTGTACAGAGAACATTGGCTAAATCAAATTGCTGCAGTGGTGTAATAAGTCAGTTCTTCATTTCCACTTTGAGGAGGACGAAGCCGTGAGTGTACTATTTACCAAAAAAAACCCAAAACCCTTCAGACAAGTATTTTGAGTAACTGTAGCTTAGAAAAATAGTGATTTTAAACTGACTGTGTTCTGATTTTTTTTTTCTTACTTCTGCAAATATGCAAAGACTTAGTTAGCTGTAGGGTTATGAAGGTATTTTCCTCAGTTTTGCACCTCTCAGTTTTGAGAGTCTCAGTCTTCTGTTTTCAGTTGTTTGAGAAGCAAAGAACCTCACTCCATTTAAAATTAGTTCACCTGACCTACTAGACTTGAGCCACGCATCCCTAGCAATCTTTCTGTGTAGACAAGTAGGCTATTTTTATAAAGTGTGTATATATTGGGTAAATATGAAAATAACCTATTGTATTCAACAAATATTAAAGAATATGGCTTCCCTTTGTTTCCAGATCATCCAAGTGCGTTATAATTCCTGTGTTTGTTCACTACTTAGAACTGATGAATTGTTTAATTTCTCCTTGTGCTCACTTTAAGAGCTCACAAAACCTACAAACAAAGTGAAATATTTTTATTCAGCTGCATGTTATAGCAATTTGAGCTATTTGCTTTCTCAGAGTAATATTGTTCTGACTGTAGAAAAGCACATATTAAACACATTAAACTTATTAAACTGATATGATTACAGAGGGAGATGAGAGAACATTTTTAGATGGACAGGTTCTTCTTTGTCTCAGATTTTGAAGAAGGATTAATGAGGCTGAGAATTTGTGCTATTTCTTAGCAGAGGAACCTCTTACAAACACTTTTTATAAGAATTACATTTAACAATAAGGACAGAAATCTGTGAGAGCAGTCAAATACTGAGCAGGCTGCCCGGAGAGGTATGGGGTTGCCAGCCGTGGTATTCTAACCCAACCTGGCATGGCACAGCCCAGGGCAACCTGTTCTAGTTCTTTGAGCAAGGGGGTTGGACTAGGCAATGTTGGAGAATATCTATACCTGAGGTGATTGTGCTGAAACTTACTGGGGATATTTACTGCTTGTGGACTCTCAAATTAATGCTGCTTCTCGGGGTGGCTGTATTTGCTTTAGGCATCAAAGAGAAACTGTGATAGTCAGATGCAAACTGAAGAGCTTGGGAATATTTAAAATAAGAGACCACATCTGAAAGGTGCAAATACTTTGCTCTTTGGGAATTCCTTTTCAGGAGGCCTAGGGAGGCTGGCATAACGTAATGGAGGAGTGTTCTCATTAGGTCCCTTGCAAGGGAATGCAGTTGTGCTCTGCATGGGTCATAAAAATAAAGCATCAGACAAAACCTGAATCAGAACAATAGAAGTGAAGTTCTGCTAGGTTAACAAATGCTTTTTGCTTCGGAAACAGAAACATAGTGGCTCAGGAAAGCTGCTTCCTCATCTTCAGTAATAACTGTTTAAATAGCAGAGGAAGAAACTTGCTGAAATCTTCTGATCATCTGGAAGTATCTTCTGAAGGTACTCTCCACAGTTGGACTGTGGCCTCACAGTGGAATTGTGGGAATGGATGATTTGGAAAAAGGATCTCGAGTTTCATTTGGTGCCATCACTCTGCGCCTGAAGCTGAATGCAAATATGTAGAGGGGTTGTGGGTAACAGAAAGCTTGCAGGGATTGCCTGCACTCTGTGGAGGCTGTTGGTGCAGGTGAAGAATGGTAGTTCAGCGTTTTGCTTCTTAGTACTTAGCTTTGTTTGTCTGATCTCGGGTTTGTTTCTTTGAGTTTTTGGAGGAAGATTTTTGGCAGATGAAGCCCATTACTGAGGGTTTGCAGCTTCTCGAGCAGGAATGAGAGTTTGTCTCTTGGCCAACAATTCAGTGTCAAGGAACAACTGTAGTTAGTTTTGAAAGCACAAGTGTGTTTTCATGACCATAGGTGCGTGTGTGAAGGCAGCTGCATGCTGAAGCATCCAGTATGCAGTGGGCTTCACTGCAGCATCTGCTGTAAAATAACACCACCCCAACGTGGAGAAGTACAGAAAAATGCTCTTTGTAGCTGTGGGATCTGACACCCTGTTCCTGTTGAATCTTTTATACCATCCTTCCCAATGAACAGCTTCTGATTGATGCTTCCCTGTTTGTCTAATTTAGGGACTTCAACATTTTGGGACGGGCGTACTTATACACCAGATTTTACCTTGACAAGTGCCTACTTGTTTCCTATTTCTATCTTTAAATGAGTATTTCACTATTTACACTGTGATGCTTGTGTTAACATATTTCTTGCTGTGGAATAAAGTGTAGTTAGGGAACAAATGAGGCCTAAGGGTTCACATTCACATTCTTTGAGTGGAGTAAAATACTAAACTGTAGATGGGTATTCATCTGAGAAGTGTCTAACTCCAGCTGTGTGCTTTCATTGCAGGTGAGCATGAGGTGAGAAGATATCCAGCTGTGACCAGAAATGTATTTTCCAGAGTATAGATTGCACAGAAATTTGTGAATGAAGAGGACCCATCTGCATCTCCTTAAATTATTCAGTTCTCTGCTTTATTTCCCCGTGCTGAGAATTTAATTGTTGAGTTGTACATTACTGTATTTTAACTTGTTGCTTAGTTTCTTACACATTTATTTTCAGTACCTGGCTGAAAGTGTTACCTATTCCATATTTTAGCACAATGTGCTGCAAACAAACAGTTGCCATAGTGCAAAGGAGGTTTCATGTGTACAGAGTTCCACTTTAGGTTGTCTAAAATACTGCCTGACTTTAGTAATTCTTTCAGTATGAAATGCGTTCTTTTAGGTGTTTGGAAACCACAAATAAACAGTTATTGAACCTTTTTGAATTTACCTCATTTAAACTCAGTTTTTATTTATTACTTGGCCTGTTTTGAATACCAGTGACCTAGAAAAGAAGGAAAAAAACACACAGAAAACAACAGACGAAGTGGGAGCACTGTTTTCATGTGATGCTTAGGGATTATTTGTATATTATGTGTACAACGTTGGCTTGTTTAAAAAAGAAAACCAAACAAAAAAAGAACAAACCCGAATCCCTCATCCCGACCTCGACCTGTGCTCGGTTGTCCCCTGCCACACCTTTTGTTTGTCATGTTGTTTTTAGATTAATTGGAAATTGCTCTCTTCAAAAACACGAAATAAAATTTAAATTACAGCTACAGGAGCTTTTTATCGCTGAACTTTAGTCTGAAAAGTTTCACAATGACATTTTTAAAGTAAAAAAAAAAAAAAAAAAAAGAAAGAAAAAGAAAAAAAAAAAACAGATTTTTTTATCTGCTGAATTCTACCAGTGTAACCTTTTTTCTAAATAAACAATAGTTTTCTCAATGGGTCGTAAATCATTGTGTGCGTGTGGTCGCTTTCTTGCCTCACCTACTGCCATGGGGAGCTGGGCAGGATGAGCTGGGGCTGTGGGGGGTGGCTGCTGTTTTACCACTGTTTTACTCAAGCTCAAGGTTTGCTGTCTTCGAGCACGTTGACATCTTTAGATGTCTGCCGGTGTTCCAAAGCTCTAAAGAATGTTTGGCACCTTTTTCCCCCTTGGTTCCTAGTCTGGTCAAATGAGGCTGGCTTGGCTTCAGTGGGTTAGTTTAGTGCCTGACAAGAAAAGGGGTTCTAGTGCTTCTGACAGTGTGGCAGCTCAGTTTGGAGCTGTTACGTGTTCACCTGGGTGAGGGATCTTTGGGTTTGGAGCTGTTTTTTCCCTCTGGAGCTGTGGATCTTGAGTGAAAATGATGAAAAAGAGGGGCTGTGAAATAAGAGCAGTTTGTGCCCTTGGGAGGAGTGGCTGCAGTGTTGTCTGAATGCACTGTTGGTACATCAGGTCTCTTGGAAGCTGAGCTCTCTTGGCCTGGGTGTGCAGCACTTGAGGTGTATGTGCTTCAGCTGGATCCTTGTGCACCTTTGGTTATGGCATATGGCATTTTCTTCACAGAAAGAGCAAAACGAGCAGTTAATTTGAAGAATTATTTGAAAGGATGGAGCCGTGCCAGTCGCAGAGCTTTGTTAGGTGACGTTTGTGACAGACAGGTTTCTCACAGGGCTCCTCCTGCAGGAGCCGTGCGTTGCCTTGAAAGCTGCCTCACCTGTACTGGCAGCCCCTTAGGGCCTTTGTAAGGCAGTCTGTGCCCTCACCTTCATGATCTCTGACAGAGCTGACTGCGATTTTCAGGGTTACACTTCCAGTCTGACAAGCAGATGTTCTATTTGTGGGAGTGCTTTGGTTCGTGTTCCTGCCGCCATGCCCCCATCGCTCTGTGCCGTAGTTGTGCTGATGGCAAACTTCCCCTGTTTGAAGGGCAGCAGGATATGAAGTAAATACCATTTATATTAATTTGCCTCAGCTCAAAGCGCGCTAATTTTGTAGGTTTTTGCTCGTGAGCCCACTCAGCTCCTGCCTGGAGTTCAGCCCCGTGCTGCTGGGGCTGCGGGTGGGGGCTGTGTGCCCGGCCCGGCCGCTGCATGTCAGTGTTGCTCCGAAGAGCCGCGGCGCGCCTCAGCCCCGTGTGTGTGGGCAGGAGCGGCCCCGCCCGTCCCCGTGTGTTCGTGGCCTGGAACCCACGGCCGTAGGAGCGGTGGCTGCGGCTCCCACTGCAGCTGAGCAGTGCGTGGTATTGCACCTTTTCTCTCTTTTTTGCACAGCATCTGCCTCACACTCGTTCATGGTTGCTTCAGATGTTAGGCGTGCTAAGGCTTTAATGGGCCCTACCCCATCCTTGCCATGGGGATCCAGCCCTGTGCTGCCCCGTGCCCCACCATGCCTCGAGCCTCCCAGGCCTTTCCCTGAGCTTCTTCCCTTTGGCCTTTGCTCATTTAACACCGAGTTCAACTGCTGCTTTCACACTGCTAGTAACCAAAGTAAAGCACAACCTGAATCTGGAACAGAACCAATGGCGGCTGTGCTCCCCAGGGCCAGAGCAGTGCCAAAGCTCAGCTGCTTCCCACTGCGGTCCTGATCCAGCCTTGCAGCTCTGCAGTGCAGCCCCAGGGCTCTGCAGGCTCAGCACAAACCCACTCCAGCTGGCAGCAGCAGGCTGCCCCGGCCCCATTGCTCCTCCAGCTCTCTTCTAGACATGGCTGTGGAGCAGGGCCTCGGCCTCTTTGGTGTGTGAGGAGATGTCGGATGGTCACAGCCAGAGGGTTGTGGTCAGTGGCTCCATGTCCAGGTGGAGGCTGCTGACAGGTGCTGTCCCCCTGCAGGGTGTACTGGGACCAGTGCTCTTCAGCATCAGTGATAAGGACAGTGGGATCAACTCTAAGCAAGTCTGCTGATGCGACAGAAGGAAGGGATGCCATCCCAAGGGACATGGACAAACTTCTCTCCTTGGGAGCAGCCCTGCAGACAAGGACCTGGGGGTCCTGGTGGCTGTAAAGCTGGACATGAGCCTGCAGTGTGCACTCACAGCCCGGAAGGCCAACAGTGTCCTGGGCTGCATCAGCAGAGGGCTGGCAGTGGGCAGGGAGGGGATTGTCCCCCTTGTGAGATCTGGAGTACAGCACAAGAAGGATGTGGGGCTGTTGGAACTTGCCCAGAGGAGGCCATGAAATGCTCAGAGTGCAGGCTGTGGGAGCTGGGATTCAATACTTGAGCTTATAGCAGGAGGGGGACTGACTTTTTACATGGTCAGACAGTGACAGGACAAGGAAGAAACAGTCCTAAACTAAAAGAGCGATGATTTAGATTAGATGTGAAGGGGAACTTTTTCACTAAGGGTGGTGAGGCTGTGGCACTGCTGCCCAGGCAGGCATTTGGGGCCGGGTGTGGACAGCAGCAGCCGCAGGTGATTTTGTCCCCAGTAATAGTTGTGGATGGGCATAGTCTGAATTAACAGTGCTTTGAAATTTATAATATCCATGAAAACGTTATCACTGTACTTAAATCCCTTGGTTTAATTGAATAGAGCTATCATTATCCAGAGCTTGTTTATGTCTTGCTACCTGCAAAATAGAATCAGTTTTTCAGACTGAGGCGATGAATCTGAGCACCGGGGAAATTTTGTAATTTTATTTTAATAACCATGGATTATTATTATTATTTTAATAACCGTAAATAAGTATTAAAAAAAAGAAACAACACAAGTTGTGGTGCTCTGCACCAGCCCTCAGCGGTGCACCGTGGGGCTGTGGCACTGCAGTGCTGAGCCCTGGGGACATGGCTGCATGGGCTGAGTCCCCTCTTAGTGCTGAGCAGTTCCTGCATGGAACTGTCACCGTGTCCTGGTGGGCTCAGTGTTTGTCTCATCTGTACATGGCTCTGCATGCCATCCCTGTGGGCTTTGCACTGCCCCAGCTCAGCCCCATGTACCCTGCTCACATCATGCCAAGAGAACCACAGCATGGCTTGGGTTGAAAGGGACCTTACAGCCCAACCAGCCCCAAGCCCTGCCATGGGCGGGCTGCCCCCCAGCTCAGGCTGCCCAGGGCCCACCCAGCCCGGCCTTGGGCACCTCCAGGGATGGGCACCCACAGTTCTCTGGGCAGCACCATTTGTTTTGAGGGTGCCAAGCCACAAAGTCCTATTTCCCCGAAGCACTGAGCTCTGTGCCCCAAAGCCTTTCCCCAAACAGAACAAACATTGGGCGTCCCAAGCCAGAGCACAGCTCTGTGGCCACAGTAGTGCCTCTCATTGGGGAAAACATCAGCAAACTCTGTGTTTGTTTTTTTTTTTCTTTACAGTTTTATTTACAAAATGTATTAAAACTCTTTGTACAACACCTCATTAAAATGAGGCTCAGTAATTGATGCCCACACATGCAGTTTATGCTTTTACAGCCATTAGTTTGCTTGGCAATTTTTCTGCTCTCTGAAGTGCAGTTTCAATGACCAAAAATAGGAACTTAAATTACAAATTAAAAAAAGAGAGAGAGAGAGAGAGAGAGAAAACAGAATACCAAAAACAAACAAACAAAAAAAGCAAACAACAACCAAACAAACCAAAACTCCAAAACAAAAAGGAAAGAACCCAGGAGACCCCACAGCAAAACAAAGGAAAGGAATACATTGGAGCATCCTCGTGAGAGTACCGCCGAACTTCCCATAGCTTGGAGTTGGTAGCTGGGCTTTGTAAGCGATCACCACGGTTTGTTTCAGCTTTACATGCAAGTTTTAAAAAAAGATCCAACCCTTTCCCAAACTCCCTTCACTGTGTGAAGCCTCCGCTCGTAAAAAAATGGATTTGCTAAACACACATTTTGTACAGCTTGTAAGAAAAACGCCTCTTGTGGAGCCAGCGGGGGAGTGCAGCGCTCCAGCCCGCCCTCCCCGGGGTGGATCGAGCTCAGAAGGTGAAAAAAAAAACCAAACAACCCACAGTTTCATGACAAAAAGAACCCGAACTGAAGCCACAGTTGTGTTGTTCGACCGCCTGTTAAAAACTGGAACGATAAATTATTCTCCTATGAGCCTTTAAAATGGTTGTTATATTACACCGGTTGGAAATACGTATTTTTAGCGAGGCTTTGCCCATACAGTCTTTACTTATTTATTTTTTTTCTTTGCGTTTGTTGTTGTTTAAATCCTATTAAAAGTCCGACTCTATCATCAGCAAACTAAACGCCTACGGGGCAGACTGCTTTAAATGAGCTTGGCGCCGTATGTTACCGACGAAACAAAATCCTAATAGTAAACTACAGAAAATACGCCTTGTGGTAGTAGAGGTAATTAGTACGCGGATATCTCCCCGAGCGCTTCCCGCTGTGTTTCACCTATTCCTTCCCTTTATTGTTTTTAGCCTTGTTGCCGTTGCTGCTTTCAGACGGCGCTGCTCGGTCCGGAGGTGGGGGCTGCTCGGGGTGCTCCCTGCTCCGCTGTGAAACCGCCGTGGGGAAGCGTTGAGCTGAGCACACTGCTGCTGGCAGGAGCCCGGCGCGAGGCAGAAGCAGGCCTGGGGTAACACTAACCTGCGCTTCTCTTGCTTCGTTGCTCGATATTCAACGCTGGATCAAAACGCGCAGCACGAAAAGAGATGCGTGGTGTGAACCTAAACAGCGCGCCGCGTCCCGTTTTGTTTCGTTGTTTTCCTTAAAGCCACCCGATATCGTTTTAATAAAGCACCTGTAGGTAACGCCCGATGATAGAAAAACAAAGGAATACAATATTTCTGCCTGCACTTAGCTACCTTGTCAAGGAAATGAATGTACTGGTCTGGAAGCAGGACATGCAGTTCCACAGATTGCTTTCTCTTGGATTTACAGATTCACAGTCAGCGACCTTAGCTGCATTTAATGCACGTTTTCTTCTCTTCAGCCGCTCTTCGCTGATATACAGAATAGCTGCGATGCGCCGCACAGCGGAGCGCGGCTCACGGACGCCGTCGCTCGGTGCCACGGGGCCGTGCTGGGGCTGTGCTGGGTGCGGTGCTGCCGGAGCCGCGTGCCCACAGCTGCCAGCACCGCACCGCGGCCGCGTGCGCTCGGGACCCGAGTTCAGTTTCTGTGCAGTGGTATCAAAGAATGGCTTTTGTTGCACTGATTTTTTTACAAGATTTTTTTTTTTTTCCACATACTAAGGTCTTGTTACCAGTCCTTTCCTTTTCTTCCACTTCCTCTCATTTCCATTTCTTCTTTTTCCTTTTCCTCTCTTTCCTTTTTCGTTTTCCCTTCACTTTTCTTTTTATTTCTTTTTCTTTTCTT
>VXAB01003745.1:0-54140 GCA_013399175.1 Odontophorus gujanensis
AAAGAAAACATCTGCTGCTTTCATAACATCTTGGGCTTGGGATCTCACTGTTTTTCAACAGCTAAAGAAAAATGAGGGAAAAACAAAAACAAAACAAAACAAAAACCCTTATAGGCATTGTTAGTATCATCTATTGACATATACTGAAAGTCAGGTAGAAATTATACAGCTAAAAGTAGATCCCAAATTCAGATATAATTGAAGGCTGGTTATTTCTACTGCCTACATTTGGTACTGCATCAATTCTTTTGGGTGATAGTCTCTATTCATTCAAGCCCAAATACACATTCATTAACTCTTTCTACCTCATGCAATACTGAGTCATCCAATGCACTGGTCTTTTTGCATTATCCTTCCCTCTGCGCTCTTCAAGAATCAGGTGAAAAACGTGTTCTGAGTAAAAGCGAACCTCACTGACACATAAAAATTACTAAGAACTAATAGTGAGAACTGTTATGCACTCACGTATCAAATACCTGTATCTTAGAGGTAATATGACAATATAGGAAATATTATAAACTAGGACCCAGCAGCATGAAATGACTGTAGAATTAGTTTCACAAAAAATAAGATGTTTTCCAACAGCTATGATGGAAAAGGAGAGGCAAAACTCTCTTTATCATATTTCTAAAAAGCTGTTGAATAGTTTTGCACCACATATTCCTCTTTTTTAGGAAAAAAAATACAAAAAGCCTCTTTCTAGATCTTCTAACACATAACACGCTACCCCCAGAGAAATCTGCTTCTGCTTTCCAAAAAATTTAAGTACTGAACAGAAATGTCACATTGAAAACTTGCTGAGAGCTGTTTTAAATATCCCAATCTGAAAACCTGTGCATTTTTTCTCAGTTACAAATGAAATGAAGTCTATGGAAAGCATATCTCTATGGTCACACAAAAATTTCCATCTATTTCTCCTGGAGAAGAAGAAATGCAAGAAGATCTTCAAGCTTTTAAGGCTGATAAGTTGTTTCAACAAAATGGCACCACCTGGATACAAGACTGGAAAACAGGAACACTTAAAGGTCCACTGTTAGACTCCAGCAACCAAAATGATTTTGGGGGCACCAAGTACTAGAGGCTAATCTGAGCGGCAGCTCTTGTTTCTATTGCCAAAAAGCATCAGAGAATGCAGTGTTGAGAAGTTCAATTATGGAACAATGAAAGCAGTAAAATCTAAGGTAGTCTGGTGAACTGGCAAGGAAGAAGGAATAGAAAACAGAAGATAAGAATTGCAGGAAGCAAATATAAGCAGGAACAAAAAATTCTGAAAGGAAGAAACAGTTCTATCCTTTCCTATCTATATCTGCATCCAAAGTTTTCATCCTTATTTCATTTTATAGACACATACTCAAGAAAATAAACTCTCCATCATGCTGTTGATTATATCCCATGGTAGACAATGCACCACAGATCTGTCCACTTTCTAACTAACTTCAATTCTGCTGCTGTTTCTCCCCCAGCTTTGGTGATGCGTCATAGTAACCTTGGCTACAGGGCAGTTATTGATTCAAAATCCAAATACAGTGTGAGAGAATTTTACTGCACAAGAGGGTTACTGTGACTGACCTGAGCAGCCCCTGTTTCAGAAGCAAATGCAGAATTCAAGTATTTTATCACCTTGTACTGCAGTCTGAAGTTTTCTTGTATTTGTTCATGAACTTACGGCTAAGTAAGAGCAGCAGAGTATATGCAACACACTGTTCAGTTAGTGTGGCACAGACAGTACTAGAATAGCATGCAACCAGGCTACCTTTTCCCATTGCCAGGGTAAGAAGACCAGTATAAAAATCACAAGACTAACAAAACAAGAAACATTTTTGCCTCCAATGCCACCACCGCAGTTGTTATACAACAGTAGCATGGACAGAACTTCTCAGCATCCTCCGTGTTCTACAGTTTAGCTCACCCCTCCTGCTACCATCATGACTGATGCTCATATATTTTTCTCCAAGCTTTTTATTATTTCATGTTAATGTTATTATAACAGTACCTCTCACTCCTAGTGAAATGGTGTACAGTTAGTCAAAAAGTGCTCTGAATTAAAAATTTGTCTCGGATGAATTCTTTCAAACAGCAACAAAAAGCCTGGATACAGAGTTATTTTGCAGCATACCTTCAGTTTTAAAAATATGAGTACATACTGTTAATTATGCTTCAAGACTTCTTTACAAGCACGCAGCTTGAAGTTACACAGACATTTGTACATCAGCTGAGTGCAGGGTGTGTGGATGCAAAACAATACCCAAGCAAAGCAAGAGCATTTGATTTAAGAGTGAACAATGAGCAGTGGTGAGTCATTCCCACAAGAGCCAGTTTCAATCCCTTCCAGGCAGGAGCAGCTTTCCACCACTCCCAGCAGTGCCATCTGTACAACTTATTACAAACATAAGCACAGGCTGGCTGCTTTTTCAGTAAGCCACCTGTGGAGGAGGCTTTGTGGGTATTTACCCCTACTCCTCTGTAGGTTTTCTTCTTGACTCAAGAAGACTTGACACTGAGGGAATACAATTTTGATGAATTTTTCTCCATGATGTAACATTGATATCTTCGGTAGCACTTTTCAATAAATTTCACTAAATTTCAATATATTCAATAAATGCTGAAAGAACAGATCCTGATACAGCATGTATGATCACAGTACTATGCAAGTAAGCATTTCTTAGTTCTCCTCAAACTTTTTTCACCATATTCTTTTCACACCAGTGCTAAAAGACACTTTTTATCCAAGCCTAAGGGGCAAAGTTCCCATCTAACGAACAACATTAAGGTCATTTATTTGAAAGATGAGATCCCAATAAAACTCTGGACTATGAGATGCGTGTCCTCCTTCTTGAGGGTGCAAGGCTGGGGAGGGAAAATATTAAATTTACCCAAGTATAACAGGACAGTGCTGTTTTAACTGCCATTTCCTCCAAACTAGAACTACTTCACAATTTACAAACAGTGAACCTCAGCTGGGAATTTCAAATCCATTGAAAAAAAGACACATACTTCTGAGTGTATCCTGATCTGAATATTTGAAGTATTCTCACAACAATTTTTTTCTGTCATTAAAAATTGTTTTCTTCTGAGGAGTGATTACACTCATATCTATCAATGAAAAAAAGTGCATATTTTTATAGTTTTGAATTTTAGTAATTTGATGGTAGATTGGACTCTACTAAAGAAGGTTTTGCTTTTCTACTGTTGAAGAAATGCGGCACCGCTCTTATTTTGTTGTGAAGGTTCTTATAGAGTTCACACCATGTATGTAAAATATCTTTCACAAGATTACATGCTTAAGGTGTTATCTTACTAAACACATTGTAATTAATGGAAATTACATACTAAAATATGAGTGCAATATGCTAGACCTTTTATTACTTGCTTTGAAATCACCATTTAGAGAAACACACTAACAATAAAAGGATAAGTTGATACTCCTGCATCTTTCTGAGTTACTGTGTCCTTTCACTGTTCTTTTTGTCTAAGAACGTGGAGTCAGAACTAATTTAATTGTAATAGACATGTGAATAAGTCTGTGCAACACTTCCAATTGCAAAAAAAATAGATGTAGTGCTGTACTCAGTGATTTCACACTAACTACAAACACCTGGCTGTACTTCTCTAGGAGAGAAGGTTCAGGCTTGCAAGTTCTTAATCTTTGTCTTCCCTCCCCATGTATTTTGTATTTTAAATATAGAAAATGATTTTTTTTATGAAAGTACTCTTCGAGATCATCATGTTGCTCTTTTCTCAGCAGCAAATCTTCATGCTCACTTTGCACCAAGGGCTATGAGCTAACTAAGACAGCTAAGAGGAAGGCAGATGAAAACAATCCCAAGATATATAAAATCAAATGCAGCCAAAGTTCCAAACTTCACTTGTAAAAACTGGCTTACAAAGTTAGTTTGGATCTGAACAGGAGAAATGTGAAATTATTTATGCTTAAAAAATGCTCTCCTTTGATTCCACACTCATGTTGTCAGTTGCTCTCATAACCCAAATTTGAAAGATAAAATTATTCAATCATTATCATATCATAGAATCAAAGTGTGATTTGGGTTGGAAAGGGACCATTAAGATCATCTAGTTACTACCCCTCTGCCTTAGGCAGGGACACCTCCCTCGAGACCACGTTGCTCCAAGCCCCATCCAGGCCAGCCTTGAATGCTTCCAAAGAAGGGGCATCCACAACCTCTCTGGGCAACATATGCCAGTGTCTCATGACCCTCACAGTAAATCATTTCTTCCTAATATCTAGTCTAAATCTACCCTCTTCCAGTTGTAAGCCATTTCCCTTTGTCCTGTTGCTAAATGCCTTTACAAAAAATCTATCCCTATCTTTCCTGTGATCCCCCTTCAGGTACTAGAAGGCTGCTGTATGGTCTCTCCAAGCTTTCCCTCCTCTAGGATGAAGAGTCCCAGCTCTCTCAACCTGTCCTTGTAGGAGAGGAATAGCTGTGTGGGTTTTTTTTGTTTGTTTGTTTTTTGTTTTTTAATATTTTAAATATTTTTAAGTGGTGATTTTATTTTATTCCATTTTTAATTCATGTTTAATTATTTTACTTGACTTGAAAAAGAACTAAACAGAATATTGGGTACATGTGCACATGCAATCTTTTTAATATGAAATGTAGTTTTAATATAATAATACTGAAAATGTAAAAACATATTAGGAAAACAAAGAATAGCCCTTAGGGTAAAAAAAGACCACAACACTACACAGTAAAAACAGAACCAAAAACATCCACACACAAAATCAACTAAAACAGCTTTTTTTGCAGCTGCAGCAGCAGCAGCAGCAAAAATACACACTTCTTATTAACAAAATGATAATGACTATGCCTTATATTTTATATAAAATTATTAAAAGAAAAAAAATTAAAAGGAAAACCTTTATGCTCCGGTAGTGCTTCCATAAAGGAAAAACATAACTGACAGTGATCAGAGTAGTATGGGTAATATCATTATCAAAAACAGCAGCTGGGACTATGCCAAATTCTTTGGCAGCATTAGCAAGAATATGCCCTGAAGCCTACTGTGCTATGAAGGACATTTATCATACTTATGCAAATAGGATGTAGGAGATAAAAGAATCTTCATAAAATTATTTTTATTCTTCCCCACCCTCCAAAAAAAAAACCAAAAACAACATGGATCTCGACTTCTGTGTACAACTGGGTATTGATGATATCCAGGTGCAGACTTCAGTGTGCTTCTGCATGTCTTTGTGAGGTCATATTTGAATGAAAATGCTCTGTTTATGCTTAGAACTTTGCAGTCAGACAAGCAATAACATGTAGCTACCCTAATAGAGAACTATTTAAGAAGATAACAATTAATATAGAGGATTAAAAGATAATTAAAAGAAGTCTAACATCAGGATATGCTCAAAATAATTCAAACATTCAAAATTAATTCACAAATTTTGGTCAGCAGTTTCAGAGGTGTTTACTCTATAGAAAAAATAAAGAAGATAAACATACATTAAAAATATCCACGGGTATCACTGTGCAGAGCCAGACCATGCTATAGGCAGGAAAATACTGCAGAAGTTTTGTTGAGGATTTCCTACTCTGCAGTGCATCTGAGCTTCCATCAAAAAAACATTTTGCAAGTTCCATTTCTGATTCAAGTAGCCCAGGTATTTCCAAAATGGGATGTACAAAGTGTGAAAACTTTTCAAAAACTCTGTAGTTTGCATACATAATAATAATAATAATCTGGATATACTGCAGATATGTTTATGTTTAAAACTTCTTTACCTCAAAATGAAACTCTGTCTTGCCTATTCCATACTCATGTGCAGTTTCTAAGCTCTTGCAAATGGGATTTTTTTCAAATATTCAAAACATTTAAGGCACTTTATTTTGTACAGAGCTAGAGCCTCTGGTATGCTGCATAGCAGCGTGCTTAGTAACCTTTATCTCAGTTCTGATATCACATTTTTAGGATTAAATGTGTACACCAGTATTTTGAAATACCAGGCAGTAAGTGGAATTGGTGTGTCATGGATCTGAAATAGTGTATCAATGCAGCAGCTGCACTAAGGATAAGTATTTAATTATCGTGTGTTTTCACACATTTGTTCTTTATATTAGCTATTAATGTTCTAAAATGAGGATAACATGTTAAAAGAGTAAGTAACATTTCTGTGTATGTGCTGTTTGCATTGTACTTATAAAAAGAATCTCAGTGAATGGTGAATTCAGCCCTTGTGAATTTGCATGCAAGGAAATGATTTTGAAAAATTACTAACAAGTTCTACCAACATTGTGTCCTGCACAAGAAAGTCATCACAACGGAAAGCATGCTCTCTACATACAGGCATCTGTAACAGTTACACTGATTATGTAAAATGGCTTATGCAATAAAGAAAACTATTAAGTCTTAAAATTTAGCAATGTGATTGTGAATCTTTGCTAATTAAATTTTGCAAAGTGCTGCCCACTAATGAGCACAAAAGCTGATTTAGTAGAATTAGTCCTTTGTATTCAACAGAGCAATATATCCCTCTTTGTACTGTGGGAACAAAAGAGAAGTGTCATCAGGGAGCAGCCTGCCTACACACACAAACACTCTCTATAGAAATTACCATGTTGTTGGAAGCATGGAGGAATGCCACTATGAAAACACGGGAAACCCAAGCCAAGATTTGACATAGCTAAATTCAATTATGTGACACTTTCATTCAGATTTGAGAGTGGTGTTTCAAAAGCCACTGTTTTGTTACTGCCTGCTAAAAGCCCCTATGGCATTCTTTATGATTATTAGTGGAACAGAAATTAAATGGCAAATGACCCGTACCATGTTCACAGGAGTCACATGCTCCAGAGACCCAGATACTGCATCTGCATCACTGTGTGATGAATGTCACGTACATTCCAATTAGGATTTGCTTTGAAGAGCCAATAGAGATGAATGAAGGAATTTTGATGAAACTTCTTAAATTAGACCACATCAAGAATTACTGGTCATCTTTTCTGTTTCAAACTATGTATGATTTGTTCATATACTTACTTATATTCACTTAGACTATCCCAGATATTGAAAAACCATAACCATTAAATTTTTAATACACAAAAGCAGTAGCACAACTTCAGACAACACGAATCTAACAGAATTAGTCAGGAAAAACAATGTTTCTCCAGTGCAACGTTCTTATTTCATGTGTGCAAAAAATTACTACAATGTCACCCATGGCTTTTTAATACAAAGCCAAGTTGATGCCAAATTGTCAGTGCCATCAATTACTTCTGTTTTCAGCAGCCACCTAACACTGCTAGCACCCATTTCCCACTCTTCTGGTTCTGGCAGCAACCTGCTCTTTCACAGCAATCTAGCAGGCCAGAAGAAGTTGTCTGCTGTCTGGAGATTCAGTGCATTTGAGAAAACCAAATGTTATTGCTTTTCTACACACATTACTCATGTCAAACTATTTATTAAAAGACAAATGGCATCCCAACACATGTATCTCAGTCACACATACTGCTGATCTGAGAAGAACTAGTCTCCAGTTATTGGATTCTATCTGTAACAATTGCTCGAAATTTTATATTCCCCAAGATGTTAGAAAATGTTTCCCAATAATCTCCAGTACAGTTTGAGGAACTAGTGCCTGCACAGCTCTATTTTCCCAGTCCAATGAATTTGTAAGGCCATGCTTTTCATAATCAGAGGTGTTTATTTCTCCACATGCAACCTCGCTTGCTCTTCTTCAGAACAGTTCCCCTGCTTCCACAGATTTCATTTCTTTCAGTCCTACACCTGCCTCTGCATAACCACAGACTAAGTCTTTTCTAAGGCTTTCCTTGCCACAGTAGAGAAGGAAGATGCAGGAATCATCAGGTCCATGCCAACGGCCTGAGGAACAGTTGAATACCAGTCAGGCATAAGACATTTCCATTAAAACTTTGTGAAGACCCATTTAAAGTTTTTCTGCAAGGAAGCCCTGAATTGCCATTGTTCAGCAGCATTTAGCAATTTTTCTGTCTGGCACTAACTAGATGAGGGAGGTGGAAGCTGGATCTCTCTATGCCAGGCAAGGTGCAGCTCAGGCTGTCTTCCTGCATAATCATCAAACTTTCTGAAAGCAAGTGAACCTAAAATACAACTGCATCTTTAGGCAGACAAATGAGTCTGACCATTGAACTTCCATTCATAGAGGCTTGTTCAAATAATAACCCTCTGTCTGCTGTCACTTTCTTATGAACAACATAATTTAAGATGGTTTCAGGAGCATAAAATCAAATCATTCACAGTGGATAGATCTTCTAATAACAAGACACTTTTATCTCACAGGCAGCAGTGTTGTCGGTACTTGGACATAATTAGGAATACCAGTTGGTAATTTTGCTGTAAAGGAACTGACTGAACAATAGAGACTTTTTAAAATAGACTCCAAAAAATCTTTAATATTGATTAAGATTGTTTATTTGGAAACTTCCACACACAGCATTTTGCTTTGCTAAATATTAATGCCCACAGAGTCCGAGGTAATTCTTTCTCTCTAACCAGCTGCTTCTCTTTGAATTCCAGAACTGTAGTTGCTCCTGTCCTTGTTGTTCACTGATAAGTAGTACATTTATCATCTGGGACTTCAGAAAATATAGGCACATAATGGAACCTTCAATGCAAAATAAACCCTATCTTAACCTAAACTGTAGGGGAGGATAATGTGGGAGGCTAATATTTTTAATGAATTAACTGAGATATAAATACCCATAGGAATGTGAAATAAACAGAAGAAGCAGAATACATTGATAGGAAAGTGAAGGCTAGAATTAATATTTGAAAGTAAGAAACTTCAAATGCATTGTCAACATTTCCCTCTAAAATGCATGCCTACTATCATCTCTTCATAAAAGATGAAAGAAATAATGCACACACAATCTATCCTACAAATACACACTGTATTTTTTATGAAATCTTCACATTTCTTTTATCAGTTGTGATGTTTTATCATCCCAGGTCTCTAGATCCTTTCACTAAAAACTTCATTTGTATCAAAACTCATTAGATATAAATCACCTTAAGTTTTCCTTAAAATCACTTTTCCAATCATGATATTGCACAGTGCCACTCAAGCTTTCTTATGAGTGAATACTTCAAAGCACAAAGACAAAGTGATTTGCCCTGGACACAGAAAATCAGTGGCAGAGCAGATTAAAGGTGACAGATTTTCTGTGCCCTAAGTCAATCAGAATTTAGCTGTGTAACAACTTATAATAAGGTTAGAAAATCACAGGCTATTCAGAAACATTTTTATGTCAGACACTGTTATATGAACTTTTTCTGTATCTTAACATCATTCCAAGATATGCAATGTGACAAACAGTCACTCATAGCCCCATGGGACCAAAGAAACTATAATACTAAAAGAGCATAAGGTTACTGCTGAGTTAAACCCTGCCCTGAACAGATGATCTTTCACATCCTTACATTATCATTCATGCAAGTTTCTAGACAACTCCTCTTCAAGAGTTTCCTGATCTCCTTGTATACAGAGACACTGATCTAATAAGAAAATATCATCCATATTGCTCCTGCTCTCTAATTTTCATTTCTTCCCTTATTTTCTGATCAATTATAACTAAAACAGAGCAGAAACTACCTATTTTTTCTTTCCTAACTCCCTTCTTGTCAGATGTCTACTGTCTACCAAATCACTATTACATGTAAGTAAGATAAAGAGTTATGTGTTATGTTCTAAAGTAAGATAAAAAGCATGGTACCCAGTTTAGGTGAAATAAAAATCAGAAAAATTAACTATATCATTGTTAAAATTATATCATTCCTTTAGAGTTTCCTCTGGGGAAGTTACTGCAAAAGACAGAGTAAAAATGTATCTAACACAAATCAGATAAGGTCTGCAGTCATAGGATGATAGAATCATTGAATCCATAGAGTTGGAAGGAACCTTTAAAGGTCATATAGTCCAGCTCGACTTCAGTGAACAGGGACACCTACTGCTAGATTAGGTTGCTCAGAGCCTGGCCCAGCCTGGCCTGGGATGGCTCCAAGCACATGGCTTCCATCATTCTCCGGGTAATTTGTTTGAGTGTCTCACTACCTTCATAGTAAACGACTTTTTCCTTATGTCCAGCAGATATCTACCTTCTTTAGTATGAAACCATTTCCCCTTGACCTATCATCACAGACCCTGCTAAAGTGTCTGTCCCCTTCTTCCTTGTTGCTCCCCTTTAGATACTGAAATGCTACTATCCAGCCACATTGGGGCCTTCTTTTCTCCATGCTGAACAGCCCCAACACTGTCAGCCTGTCCTTGTAGGAGGGGTGTTTCATCCATTTGGATCATTTTTGTGACCCTAAGTAATGAACTTCAAATATTTTCTTAGAATTGTACCGGTCTTCATCCAAGGTCCTTGTCAAAATTATGCATTTCCATCTGGAAATTTTATCTGAGCAGAAAAAAAGGAGGATTTCCATTGTTGGGAATAGCCAGATTCTTCAAAATAGAGTAGTGTTTCAGACAGTGCTGCAAAATCACCAGGAGTCCTACAAGAATAGCATTTCACAGACCTATGTCCACTCCCCATCTCAAGCCCAGATTTTTCTGGAGACTCTGAACATGAGTCAGATGTATATAAGCATTAAGCCTGAAAAATGTGAAATGTAGCATTGCCTGGGGTTGTGGCCGAAGTGCAGGACCTGACATTTGGTCTTGTTGAACTTCATCCCATTGGCCTAAGCATAGTGATCCAGACTGCCCTGACTGCTCTGTAGGGTCTTCCTCCCCTTAGGCAGATCAGCACTTCCAGCCAACTTGGTGCCATCTGCAAACGTACTGAGGGTGCACACAATGCACCCAATCCACATCATCAATAAGATATTGAACAAGACAGGCCCCAGCACTGATCCCTGGGGAACACCACTCATGACAGATCACCAGCTGGATTTAACTCCATTCACCACCACTCTGGGCACAGACCCCCAATGAGTTCTTGCCCAGCAAAGAGTGTACCTGTCCAAGCCACGGGCTGTCAGCTTCTGCAGGAGAATACTGTGGGAGACAGTGTCAAAACCTTTGCTGAAGTCTGGGTAGCCTACATCAGCAGCCTTTCCCTCATACACCCAGTGAGTTACTTGATCATAGAAGATCATCAGATTGGCTAAGCAGGACCTGCCTTTCATGAACTCATGCTGGCTAGGCCTCATCCCCTGACTGTCTAGCACATGCAGTGTGATCTCACTCAAGATGATCTGCTCCACAACCTTTACTGGCACTGAGGTCAGACTGACAGACCTGTAGTTCCCTGGATTCTCTTTACAACCCTTCTTACTGGCAAGCCTCCAATCCTCTGGGACCTCCCTGACTGACCAGGAACGCTGATAAATGAAGAAAAGTGGCTTGGCTATCACATCCGCCAGTTCCCTCAGAACCCTTAGGTGGGTCCCATCAGTCCCCATGGACTTGTGAAAGTCCAGGTGGAGTAGTAAGTCTCTAATTGTTTCGTCCAGAATCCTGGGGGGATTATTCTGTTCTCCATTCCCACGCTTCCAGGTGAGGCGGGAGTATATCCCAAAGATAACAATTGTTCTGACTTTTGAAGACAGATGTGAAGAAGGCATTGAGAACCTTAGCCTTTTCTGTATTTTTACTGTTAATGTATTTATAAAAAGTGTTTTGATCTCCTTTACCCTTGTGGGTAAAGTCTCTCTCTGTTACCCTTATGGAGTAAAAGAGTGCTACAAAGTTGAGTTCAAGCTGGGCTTTTGCCTTTTTATTTTCTCCCTGCATATCCTAACAACTTCTTTGAAATCTCCTCGAGTTGTTCATCCCTTCTTCCACAGAATGTAAATTCACTTTTACTCCTGGAGCCTCCAGAGAAGTTCCTAGTCCATCAAATCTGGTCTTCCTCCTCACTGATTCATCTTATGGCACAGGGGGACAGTCTACTTCTGTACCTTTAGGACTTCCCTCTTGAGGAACGACTAGCTTATCTGGACCCCTTTACCTAACGATTTATGTTCCAAGAAAGCACAAGCTTTCTACAAGCATCCACATCACACACTTGCAAGTCAGCTCTTGGCCAGTTGATACAGATCTGCACCACAAACCTGAGGGAATAAGGTTCTCACTATGAATTCTCAGTCCATGAGGTTTGGGCTGGTTCCTTGGCCCTTTTATGTGCCTAGACACCAATTCCTGGTGTTTCCCTCTCTTCCTAGGTGCTAGGGGCTATTGTCTTAACTGTTTATTGCTTCCTAAATTAGATTGTCAACATAAGCTGCTAATGACCTTGCTAACCATATAGCCCTAGGCCAATCTCTTTGACTTTCTCCATATCTGATGCAATTACTGATTGTCCCTTTGGAGTCTATCACCCTCTGGTCTCCTGCACCAAATGTATTATCAAAAGTATAAAAACAGTTGCATAACAAGATTCTTATCTGCTTCTTTATTTTCCACCTCATACTGGGTTAATTTAGTCAGTTCTCTAACTGCAGATGAAGTCAAGATCTCATTTATTTTTCAGTACTTTTGGCTATACTTGCAATTTTTTTAAATTATATCTAGTCAGAATTTCTCTTACTGTAATTTGATGTGTACACTCTCGTCTGTGTACTTTTGAGACTGGTTTTATTTTCTCTATAAATTTTTATTAGACATGTGAGGAGAGCAAGTAGATACTCCATACTACATTGGACTTCTCTGCTGACTCATATTTGGTCTGCTTGCTCTTCTTCTGACCTTGGATCTTTTTCTTTAAAATTGTTCCTAGTCAATTGGTCTCCCATTGCACTGCTGGACTGAGTTTCTGCATCCCTAGTGGATGAAAGGCATTGCATTTTTCTTTGTTGAGATTCGTGAAGTTCCTGACAGCCTATGCCTCCAAACCTGATAGCTCTCTGACCAGCAGCCAGTCACTCTGTATGCTCTCAGTTCTTCCACATTTGACACAATTTACCCAGCAAGGTGCTTAACACCGCCCAGACATGGGATTGTAAAATCAGCACAAGCTGGCAATGTGTGCTTGCAGCCCAGAAAGCCAGTTATATCCTGGGCTGCTTCAAAAGAAGTGTGACCAACAGGCTCAGAGATGCCCTGTGCTGCTTCCAGTGCATCAAGAAGTGGAGGGCTGGCAGTTCTCCCCAGGCTGCTCCCCAGCTCTGCAAGAGGCCACCCCCACCCCGGCACCCCCAGCAAGACTAACTCTTGTCCTTAATAAAAATAATTATTTAATGAAGACTACTCCACAGACAAAGCCTTGTTCTTACTCAAAACAAATTGGGCACTGCTGTGTGCACATTGCTGCTCCCTGTAGGTACTTCAAGATGAGTAGATGTAGCACTTAGGGACATGATTTAGTGATAGGCCTGGCTGTACTTGGTTAACCGTTGGGCTTGATGACCTTAAATAACTTTTCCAACCTAAATGACTTTATGAGTCTGTGTATTGATAGAGCACAGATCTATCTGAATCTACCAATGTAAAGACACAAAGAATTTAGTGCACTTCACAACATATAACAATGCATACACTGATCCCATCAATGTATGAAGCTCACCTCAGGGCAACAGGACAGCCCTCAAGGCTCTGTTCAGTCCTCTAATCTTTATTTCCACTCTTTTCTCTAATGGTTCCTTCCAACCCAAATAATTTCATGTTCTATGAATCTAAGACCTTACTAAAAGGTTTTCTGAATTATCTAGAGATGAAAACATACGCTGTGCATGCAACAAAATTGGAACTTAGAAAAGTATATGAACAAAAATCTTAGGGTTTAGGCTTCTCTATATTCCTGTAATGTTCATTTTATGTGTAACTGCTCTGTAGATACATGTTGAAATCTCAGAAGTCTATAGGAAGAATTTAAGAAAGCTTTAAATAATGAGAACAATTACTGATATTCTCACATATATGAATTATATTAAACCCAACTAAAATTATGTAATGCATGGGAAAAGGACTTATTCAGCTTTGTTGCAACTATATCCAGTAAAATCTGACTGAGAGGCAATTTCATTTTAGCAGTTACTGTAGCACTGAATTTTCAATGAAAAGCATTATTAACCCAGAGACATCTGTCTAAGCAGTCAGAGCCAGCAAAATTAATACTACAACCCTCACGTTTTTCAGACATTTTCCAAATTATTGTTTAATGGAAATTACTTAAGTTGCTAATGCTTATCTTCAGGGATGATGGTAAAATAAGCAATTGGTTACATCTTAATATATGTTTAATACAATACTTGTTCCCATGTGACCTCATCAAAAGCTGGAGCTTTCTACAGAACATTTTTTCTCCCTTTAAAAGAGTTGCTAATAGCTACGTACTTTACTGAAGCACTGTGAGAAAAAAATTATCTAATGATCCTTTCTCATTTTGAAAATGTAAGCATTATTGTCATTTCCCCCTTAGCACTGAAGTAATTTCTATGTCTGTATACATTCATATTCTGACATATCCATCATTAAACAGTAAGGTTCACAGCAAGAAATAGATATTTTTTTCTTCTTGAGGTAATGAAGCCAAATTTATGTTCCAATTTAGCCACAAAACATAGTTCTGAAGGAAGTTAAAACAAGCCACAGGATTTCCATAACGTATGTATGGAAAAAGATGCTTCACCACAAGAGTTTTACATCAGATCAAAAATCATATAGCAGGTTTGGTAGTTACAGTCAACTGAAGGAATAAAATTATGCATTTATTTCTGAGCTGTAATGTATGTTGTAAAATATTGAGTATGTTGGCAATGATTAAGACCATAATTATCTAGAGAGAGGTAAGGAAATAAAATAAGCTGAAATACGATCTATTCAACTTTTGGAAATAGAAAGCTGGTATTTCTGAGAACTATTTTTATCTCTCAAGGAGCATGGCAACTGAATCACATCTATGGTTTATCTAATCCTCTAGCAGTGCCAGAATCTAACAGCATGAAACACTTATAATGGCCCTTATGAGGAAAACATCAGACAGTTTGTCTGTAACTTGTAACCTGAATAAAGTCATAGAGATTTAGACTGAATTTAGATTTTACAAATGAAATTGTTATCAATTCTAGTAATAGCCATTACCTTCTTTAAATTCAGAATACTAGTGGTGAATATAGGATTTATCTATCTCAGTGAAACTTCTGAAAGTATGCTAAAATTGCAGCTTGTCTGCTGCATGTCTAAATGACAGAGAATAGATACTCCAAAATAACAATTTGAATTTAGCAGGGAGAAGATTCTTATTGAAATTCACTTTAATTAAACATCATTTGTTGTAAAGGATGAAGTAATCATTGTTTCATGAGAAAAGGAATCACACCACATATGTGAGATTAGAAAAATACTTGCACAGTATTTCACATGCTTCTCACTTCTGATTAAAGGACAACTCACTGGAATCTCTGAAGTCTAAATTATTATAAAATTTTTGTGAAGTCATTTGTGGAGTCCTGTCTTGAGGAGCTGAATATCTGCTTAGCTTATTGTTGTTCAGACTGTGATATTAAAGCATGTCTGCAATACATTACAAGAGAGATGAACAATTCTACAGTTGACATACTAAAATCAAAGTAGCTTAAATGACAAGGAATTTTGGTGCAGCTAATGCCCATGCTACTTGTGCCTTTCTGGAAGTATTTGGTAGATAAACTAGTTCGCTTTAGTCTGCGTGATCTTTGGAATGGAGAAGAAGAGATAATAACTTATCTTGTGAATGTTTGTAATTGCCCAAATGCTAGATATTTTCTGGAGCTTGAATATTCTCCAAAAACTTGAGAGAAGGAAGAATGTGAAGTAAGTATAATAAAAACAGTGTTATTAGAAGCTTACTGTTTGTAACATCCAGAACTTCACTTTACACTTAATCATGTCTTCTGGCATCCTAGCGCAGGCACGGGCAAAGAATTTAGCTTCTACCGCACTGAATGAGAAATATGAAGCAAAAGAAAAGAATCCAAAGGAGGACAAAAAGAAAGATTAGAGGTCTAAAAAGCATTTACTATATCAAAATGTAAGTAACTATATAAGTCACTTGTATTCTACATGACCACGGCAGGTAAGACAATTGAGTAACTAATTAATATTAGACAGTAAGACAAACATTCATACAGTATGGATATTCGAACGTTTCAGTAAGCTGCACGTAAGTTTTCAGGAAGAAAACAGACAAACATCTATCAGAAGCTGACCTGATGATTTCTTCAGGTTCCCAGCTCTGCTGTGCTGTTACTGTAGGGGATTTTGTGAAGATGCAATGATGTGATCTTGATGTTTCTGGAAAAAAGAGGAAGTACTTCACCAGCTAAGCCAAAATGGACACTCAAATTCAATTTTTTTCTGTTAATATTTCTTTCCATTTAAAAAGGTTCACTGTATTTCCAAAGGAAGGAGTAGCTTGTGTGAGGGATATTAGTATGGCATAGATTTATTTGAGAATGTCTGACAGTTTTTGAGCACCTCATTAACATTCTGCAGATTTGATGTAATGGTGAAATACTATGAACTAGTGCATTTGGTACCATGAATCTATTTCAGATATTTTTCTGACACTATATGAGCTAGAGTGTTGTGGAATGGTTTCTGTCAGTTCAGTGCTTTTTATAGGTCGTGGAACTGAAGCATTAGAGCTCTTCACTAGTAACATATTTTCAGTTTAAGAGACTGGACAAGACAGGAAGTGTAGAACAGGCAAGGAAAGGAACTTAGAGGTGAGAGTTTAATTGTATTCACTAAAGCCACTAATTAAAGTCACACAGATCTGCTAACAAATAAATTTGCTCTGTTCCCTGGTCTAGACAAATACTTTGACCATTAATTAGAAGACGTAATTTTAAAAGATATACCTTCTTTATTTTCTATTACTTAACCTTGACAGGTATTACAAACTTGATGGGGGTGCACTCAATCTCATTGTCAGTATCATCAGCAAAAAGAGTATTGGTCCCAGTACTGAACCCTGAGGGACACCATGAGGTACTCTGTCCAGACACTGAGCCATTGACCACCACTCTCTGGGTATGATCTTGCAATCAGTTCCTCATACATCGAACAGCCTACCCATCAAATCCATATCTTTCTAATTTGGAGAGAAGGATGGTGTGGGGGACCATGTCAAAGGTCTCAGTGAAGTCCAGATAGATGACATCAGTGGCTCTTCCCATGTTCGCTGACACAGTTACACCTTCATAGAAGGACACTAGGTTGTCCCCTTAGAGAAGTCACACTAATTATCTCGTAATATACTCTGTGCTTCACTGAATTAGAAAAAATCATGGATTAAACCATGTATTAATCATGGGAAAAGATATTGGAGCTCAGAAACCCACTGCAGAATATGAACTGAATAGAAAAGTACTGGAGCAATTCATATTTAAGATTTATATTCTTTGCAGAACAAGGAAGGAAAAACTGAGAACTGAAAAAAAAAAAAAGAAGAGAGCAATAATCTCCACCACTCAAAAACTAATCATGGTAATTCTTGATATTATGTCTTGTTTTATAATCATTATTATTTCAAGTTACTGAGAAGCATCATTCTGTGAATAACACTTGGAAATGCTCTTGAACATAGCCCAGCTAAATTATTCGAGCTGATAAACTGGTAACATATAACTGATACACCTATAACTAATACATCATTTCATAAACTATGATAAAGTTTTCCATATTTGCTATGAATTTTTCTGAAGATAAAATCCAGCAGCTGTTCAGCAGCACCTTTTGGTGCTAGTTTCACACTTCCTTCTCTATGAACTCTGCAACTCCAGTGGAATCAGTAGATTTAGCTGGAATGACAGTAATAGAAACTGTAGAGAAGTGTAGACTGAAGTAATTTTTACTATTAGAAGCCCAATCTAACTTTTTTTTTTTTCTGGTAAATTATCTCTCTGTAATTGGAATTCTATATCTATATCTAGATATCTATCTATATCTAATCATTCGTGCACAAAAATAACAATAGGAATGAAATGACTGTATGTATAGTACCAGCTTCAACCTTCATTGTATTTGGATTTTGTTCATAATATCAAAGGCAAGAAAATATAGATAAAATTTGCAGAAGAAAATATATAGAACACATGGAGATTAGGGAATTAAGCAGGTATTCTATGGCATTATTTTTAAATGAATGATTTACCTGTCTTCTTTGAATACTTGCATAAAACACTTCCATATCATTATAAAGCTTAAAGTCAGAGCTTGGTGAATCTGCTTCTATTCACACAGACATAAATGCACTGTTTATTCATCTCATGGAACAGATTCTTCCCTTTTGATGTATTTTAAGATTTTCATACATGTTTATTACAATTACTGATGTGACAGCATCAACTTCTACCTGAAGTCAAATTTCTGATCTGTTTCCTGGCATTCTTCCTGTCCAGAAGAGAAAGAAAAGCTTGGCAATTCATAATACCATTTTTTTCTGTCAAACTATGTCTGGAATCAAGAAGGTCTGACATTAAAATTTCTGGGCATTTTATTCAGTGCATCTGGAAATGTGCATGATGTTTGCAGTCACAGAAATTAGTACTTTTTAATGCTAAATCAGATCCCAACTTCACAACTAACGGGGAATGAAAACATTGTTGTCATTCCCTCCTGTCCTGTGGGTCTCTGTAAATATGGATAAACAGGTCCTGGCATTGAAAAGGTTTACTTATTTATTTATTAATTTATTCATCAGTAAGAGAAGCTGTTCCAGCACTTGCATTACATCATATTCTATCATCAGTAAGTATTTTTACATTTTTTGATGAAAGTATATGACTCTTTACTGTGAAAGGTAAAAATGAAAGCATATCCTAAGATAATTTCTCCCATGACTCAGGTGCTCACTGGGACTTGTAGGAAAATGTGATACTCAGAACTTCTATTCTGGGTAATATTTGATTTTTTTCTAGTCTGTAAGAACTTCAGAGGTTGTGTTCTGAAGTTTGGTCACTTGATGTACTGCAGCATTAAAGTACATTAAAGTTTTGTTTAACCAGGAATGAATAAAGGGGGACAAATATAAAAAACACTCAGTATTTTGCTTAAAACCAATGTTGCCATTTTACTGAAGATTGAGATTAATTTATAAACAATATTCCAGCATGCTGGAGATCAAAGAATCTACCAACAAAATAATTAACGCATTTACCAAAATGTAAAAGAATATCATTTCCATGTGCTTCCCTCCCAGTTTAAGATTTACTGTGTTCAGTCTTTCCAGCAGCAGACTAGGCTGCCCTTACTGCAACCTATGGTTATTCATTTTCTAGTCCTTTTATATAACTAAACAAACATATTTTTAATTCTGTTACTTGTGTAGGAAATTAAGCAAATAAATAAATAAATAAACAAATATTGAATGTGTAGATTTCATTTTATGGGCCACAACTGCTCCTTCAAAAAGCATCAAACACCTAACAAATGCAAAATAAAAAAATAATAATAAAAAAAACACAGTTATTTCACATATTATCACAGTAACATACATTCAGTTATTTCTTTCTATATCTAAGGCCAAATAACTGGGAAAATATAATAGGAACAAATGAAGCTGTGAACAGAAATGTTAAGATTGGAATTTAAAGCAAAAGAAAAAAAATGCCTTTGAGTGCTGTATAAAAATTAGACAATTTCTGCCCTGATATTTTCTTGTAAAATAATATTCCTATCATTATTCTTAAAATACAGCCCTGTAAGCAGCAGATCCATTATTTCTTATAAAGAATCACTGCTGCTCCAGTAATTAAGAGAAGGTTTTCTTTACTGCAAATGCTGCATCTTGACAAATTCTAAGCATCACCACAGACATTTCTCAAATGAAATATCTTCAGAATTAAAAGTCTTTCAACCTGAGATCAGAAGGTTTTTTATATATATTGATTTAAATATCTCTGTCCATTAAAGTAATTCACATTGAGATTTTTGCACAAGGCAAAAAGAAATGACTGCCCAAACATTTATTTGAAATGGCATTTTGGGAAACTGGAGTTAGACAAGAGGCTACTCAACAAAGCAGCAGGAATTTATTTCTTGATGCATATGTTCTGTTAAAAAAAAATAAATACAGAAATACCAAACTGTTGTTTGAACTGTTTTCCACGTTACTTTTTATCCTCGTTTTTAATTTTTTTATCTTACCTCATTTTTTATCCAAATCATAAGGATATCAAAGAACTAAAAATAGTAATTTAAAATTTGAATAATTCTCAAGAAGTAGCTGAATTAGTAAAATGAAACAAAGAAAATACAAGAAAAATAAATGAACGTCCGATTTTAAGCGCCCTAATTACAGTACGTAGTGATTTGTGTCGGAATGTCCTTGCATTCGAGAAATAGACCGCTCTCGGCATTGACCTGCTGGTATTTAAGAAGGATATCTGCCTCCATCTAGTGGCGAATTTGTATCACGTCTGAGGCTGAGCAGCGTCCCTGTCTCAGCTCTTGGACTCAGGAAGCCAAAAAAATCCAGCTCACTCCAGAGTTATTCATCCCTGCCTTAAAACAGCATTGTGAACCTGCAGTACGTCAGAGGTTCAAGAATTTATTCACAGTCCTAACAGGTAAAAGTAGTAAATGGAAAGTGGAACAGTAATTAAGATGCACATGAAATAGGATGCAGACGTTCTCCTTTCCAAATGACTGAAGCCACTGCAGTGTCCATCCCTTCCACAGCTGTTCTCTCTTGCAACAAAATCTTCTCTGATCCCTACTTTTAATATTTTTTTTTCTGTCTTATTCTGCCTGAAATTTTAATAACACATCCACCCTTTGGTATCCTTCCTTTTTGATCCTGATTCACACTTTTCTCACAGTTTTCAGTAACAGTCATCCTGGCCAGTGGCCACTTCCTCATATTCATTTTTCTTCATTTGTGCTTTTCATTGTCAGCAGTACACATCCACATCATCTTCACTCACAAAGCAGTGGGAAAATCAACAAAGCTAAAAATATCAGAACACCATGCCCTCAGAAGAGCAGTTTTTATCTTCCCTGGCTGTTCTATTTCTAGTCAGGTCAGGAAGTGCAAACAATAGCTACAAAAATGGTTGATTTTCAAATTTATTTTTGTGTTGTTTGCTCCACACTGAACAACATACTGAAAAAAAATCTATACATACATATATTTAAAGTTCATTTTGGACACTAAAATATCCTGTTTATGTATAGGAGTGTGTTTGTTGGCGCTGGTCATTTGTTTTGGGGGCAGATTTCACATTTTAAGTCACAGAGTGTTAGTCTCATCTCACATCTGTGAATGTTGTTATTTCCACATGATGCATTGTATGTTTGTACACAATATTTATACAACATAAAATAACACAGAAAGCTGCGAGAACCAGTGCAACAACATAGAGTACATGGAGGAAGAAACGATGAGGAGTTTCTTTACAATATACCAAATATGCAGAAGCTCTTTCCAATTAATTAATAATTGGACGGGGATTTAATGTAGTTAGGAACATGTTACTGTCCAGCAGATTAGAGACCAACTTTGAAGTGACAACATAATATAAAGACAGTCAAAAGGGAGGCTTTAATGCTTCTAATTTCATTCTGGATCTGAATGTTTAGCATTTCACACTTGCTACTTTTTTCTCAAGTCATAATCAGATCCAACACGCATAAAAAAATGAGTTTTCATCCTGCTTTCTAGAACCTATTATCAAGAATAAGAACTTAGGTGGTAGCGGCAGCTAGCAAAGGGAAAATAGAAAATCATAGTAAGAAAGTTCTTCAGCATTTAGTAAATTCCTTATATCAATGTTTAAAACTGAAAGAGTTCAGAAACCAAATGTAATTATGTCACCAGAAGTAATTATCCATATCCTCAATGTTTAAACTTGATTTTTGGCAGTATCTCCTTCTACTTTACCTGATTTATTTATTTGATTGTTTGTTTGTTTGTTTTATGTAGTATATAAGTGCTTTTTAATTAAATCCAAGGTTAATATCTTGCAACACCACCCTTCATGGAACTAACTTCTCAAAATACAGTAAATTCTGCTTATCCAATTTCATTTTTGTCACCTTATGGTCTGCAATTATCTGCCCTAAAATGACAGATAGCAGACTTCTGGTATGCTCCACACTGCAACACGAGCACACTGAGACATGCCAGTTGCATTGAGGTCCTTAGCTGCTATATTCAACGAGCAAGAAGTAAAGGATCTAAGGAGCAGGAGGCAAAGGGACGAGGTCAGACTCTTCTCAGCGGTGTGTGGTGTTAGGACAAGGGTAAATGGCCACAAATTGAAGCATAGGAAGTTCTGCACAAATGCGCATGGGAACTTCTTCACAGTGCAGTGACGGAGCACTGGCACAGGCTGCACAGAGAGGTGGTGGAGTCTCCTTCTCTGGAGATGTTCAAGCTCCCCCTGGACGCCTACCTGTGCAACCTGGGCTAGGGAGCTGCTTTGGCAGGGAGTTGGACCAGATGAGCTCTAGAGGACCCTTCGAACACCTACATTTCTGATTCTGTGTTTCTGTGATCCTTCTGATATCTATCATAAACTTGATGCTAAGTTAGCAGAAGGTTGCATTTCACACACATGTACATCTTCCAGCCATCTAAAGTTGAAAATTAAGGGATATTAATGTCCAATCAGAATATCAGTGAACTCAATGCTGAGAAATTCTATCTGTGTCAGAAGCTGTTCTGGATCGAAGGAAATTTTTCAAGCTGCCATCCTCAGAGAGGGGGAGCTGGACAGCAGAGAATTGACTGTGGGAATGTGATGGATTTTTTGCACTTCAAATTGAGTTTTGTGTTCTTTTTATTTAAGTGTTTCACCAACTTCATTTGGTTTTCACAATGTATCAAGAATAAAAACTCCCTGATACCAGAAGGAATCTGAATATCCTGCCTGTTGAATGTGAATTTTGGGACATTTAAGGGAGAGAAAAGTGTGTTCACCTGCATAAAAACTAATCAGGAAGAGGACTATATATTAAGATAAGGAAAGAAGGATCTGACACCATGTAGAGAAAGGCTTAGGGGCCTTAAAACTAGGATGTGAATTCTTCGCATCCTCACTAAAATTAGGCAGAAGCTGTGCCCTGTGCAGAAGTTGCTGAGTTCATGCAAGTGTCAAGTGCTGGAAAGTACAAATTATTCACACCAAAGTAGCTCAATTTGGTAACTGAGTGCATAAGTTTCGTATAATTACAGCCTCACTTCTGAAAGCATTCCAGAGCTTTCTAAATTCCCTCAAATCTGCTTTTCCCCAGTTTTTCAGCTACTGATAATGATTTTCTCATGGCTTCTCTCCACAGAATTATCACTTTAACTCTCTGATAAAATCCTTCTTATTACACTGGCATGTAATTCCTTGAACAAAGACCAAAAACCAGGAGGCTTGCTGACCTACAAAGCTGCAAGACTACTTTTTGAAGGCATGGGATGGGAAGACATCAGCAAGATATGTTTTGAATTCAATATCACAATAAAACTTGTAACAAGGTATAGGAGTATAAGGTGTGTTTCATGTTAATTCAAAAGTTAGTAATGATAGGAAAGGTGAAGATGCATAATTGCTGTGAAGGCTTCCAGCAAAGGCAGTGTACATTATCTGGGAGTGTTAGCATTGGGTGTGCCTGCTGGGTACAGAGCTGTTGTTGGCACAGGAACAGGACTTCTGCATATAAAGGCTAAGCTATTGGCAAGATCTTGCACTAAAAAAGTCACTCACTATGGCAGCTGGATTGTGTCTGTTCAAATATAGCCTATCATAATTCCCAATTTACATATATTTTAATTATCCGTAGTGTATCGTGTCCACATGGTAAGGTTTGGTTAGTGGGGGGGCTACAGAAGTGGTCACTGTGAGAAGCCCTGCACTGTCCCATGTCAGATCAGAGCCAACTCCAGCTGCTACAAGAGACCCACTGCTGTCAGAGCAGAGCTGTGAGTGCTGGGAGAGCAGAGAAAAGAAAGGAGAAACTGCTGCACAATAGCAGCTAGGAGAAAGGAGTGTGAAATGTGAGACAAACAGCCCTGAAGGCACCAAAGTCAGTGCAGAAGGAGGGCAGGAGGTGCTCCAGACACAGAGCAGGAGCTCCCCACAGCCCAGGAGAGGTCCATGGAGGAGCAGGCAGCTCACGGGCACCAGGCAGAGCAGATCTCCACATGCAGCCATGGAGGAGCCCATGGGGCAGCAGTGAATGAGGCCTTAAGGAGCCACAGCTGAGCTACATTTCTGCTGCTCATGGGAGTAGATTTCTGGCTACGTAGAGTACAGTACTAAGGTGTATAGGGCACCTGAATGTCTTTGATATCCATCGTACAAGAGCTGCAGGTATCCAGCACCTCAGAAGGGCAGAATCTCAGTCTACACCTTGCAATCAGAATTGTTCTGCTATCATTTCAGAAAAGAGGGATTTCAATAGGTTGTATTCTGGAAGGATTTTTAAGAATGGATCACATACTTCCATTAGAAATGTACAGCAGACATCTCAACATTTACAAAGTTTAAGGAGTGTTGATGTGTTTGGCTTTATTTTTTGTGCCAATACATAAATACATTAAAAAATCCAGAGCACTGGGCACATTGCTTTCCAAAATCCTCTCAGTCTGTTTGCATACTATTGAGCTACATCAGAAAACGAAAACACTTTTAACCTGTCCAACATACCACTCCTTACAGTTTTTACTTAGCTGATCTAAATAAATAAACAAATAATAATAATAAAATTTACCTTTTTTTGGCAGAATAGCTCAAAGAAAGAAAGTGGACCACAGGTTATGTCTTTAAAAACACTTCTGATTACTCAGTAAGGGAATTGCATTTTCTACTGTCTGAATAGGAATTAGAGAGCGTTAAGTCAAAAATCTCCCACGTACAAACAGAGACACAGAGATGAAGAAATCTGTTAATCTCACACACTGAATAAGCTCTCTATACTGATAACAGTGAAACTGGCACCTGATCATATATGTAAGCAGTTGCGCAATCAGGACTTTGGTGACTTTGTTTCTGGCTAAGCAAACCCACAATTTAAGCAGAGATCTGCCTGACTAAAGCCACAAAATCTATTTCTAAATGAGATTCTGTGATATCTAAAATAGTGCCTTTGATTACTTCTCATGCACAAAAGAGTAACTGAATTCATGTGATTTAGGCTCAACATTCCATGGACATTCCCTTACTCACTCTTCCCCTGACTCTTTGTCAGTTGTTGTTCAGTGTTAACCTCGTGGCCGGGAGCCATCCGCACTGCTAAAAACAGAAAAAAGAGGAAGCTCAGGGAAAATGTGAGGGTATAGCAAAAACGACATAAAAAGGACAAACCTTGTTCAGCTCTTCCGACTAAAGAATCGGTGCATGTGTTTTTCATTTTTACCTTTAGATGAGTTGAAAGTACACTAAAAAATCCACAGCTTTTTCGTGCATTCCTTTCTAAGTTCATTTCCTTCAGTAGAGGTGAAAGAACTGGAGGTGGTTCACAGCAGTCTCATGGTGACCTCTTGTGGTTAAATTATATACACATTTTGTCGCACAGTTTCTCAGAAACTTTCAGTACCAGAGGTTAACGTGTGCTATTAGGTCTGAATGGTGTTGTCTTGCTAATTCTGCTTTAACCTGATTTAACTTCTGCTCACAAACATGCTATCACTATTTGCTTAGCTCACTGCTGGGAAATTTTTTTCAAAATGTCGCAATCTTTGTACTCCACAAAGTTATCAGGCGAGAGTATTCGTATTTTCCTGCATGGTAATTTGTTGAAGCTAATTCATAGCTCTATCTAATTAAGTTCCCCAACATAAAGGACTATAATTTTTGAATAAAAACATACCCATTACAAAATGTCACAGAAATCATATAGTATCAGCCACTCGTTATAAGGAATTACAACAGTAGCTACTGAAAGTGCTCTTTTCTATCTTTTATATAAAAAAAAAATCATTCAAATCCCTAGTTATATGCTTTGTATGCACTGTTTCTAAATTTTGCTGCTGCTGCTGTCTCCTTTCCTCCACAACTTTTCTTGTAACAAAAAAGGAGAGAACTGAACACTTCCCGATTTAGCTGAATATAGCCTATTAATTCAGATTATATCCTCTGACGCCTTATCACCTTAACAGATAAGGTGACCTTTCTCTAACAGATAAAATCACTCAATAGTTTAGCCTGCTCCTTAAAATCTTTCAAAAATACAGAGATTTCATGAAATAAGTTTACTGAGTGATGACACTTCACGAGCTGGTCCTGAAAGCGGTATTTTTGGATCTCACGATAGCACTTTCTCACTGGACGATCACCGGCGGTGGTATTTGCACCTGTCAGTCAGTATTTACATGACCCCAAACCTTACTAAATTTAGGACCTGTTGCAAAGCCATCTCTGCACTGGCTGGTGCCTGGAGCTCTGGCAGGTCCTCAGCAGCTCAGCCTTGGGCTGCCACCAGCTGGACCCACTCCATTGCCTGATAGCAGCAATTGCAGCTTGGGAGGGCAGGTTTAGCTGCTGTGAGGTGCTCCTTGTTTAGCTAATGCACACTTTTAGAGCTGTGTAGGGTAAAAACAGACATTGCTGACAGTGCACACAACAGCGAGTCCCTCGCATTTTTAACTTCTCTCATTTATTTTCACTGAAAAAAAAAAAAATTAGTAGCAGAGACTGTTGAGTGGAAAATGCTAGAACAATGATGATAGCAGAGGAAAAGAAAAAGAAGGGAGGTGTAAGGTAAATGTGGATTTCTTCATGTGGTAATAAGGAAGCACTAACAAAGATAGCATATCTTGAGGAATGTCCCTGGATTTTGAAACACCATCAATGAACTTCTGTCAGGATCTTGCATCCTGTGCACCTGAAATCTGAACACGGTAGGCATGCAGACTTGGGAGACAAATCCAGATTGCTTGTTTGGGGATGAGGGGCCCCATCTTTCTTATTCATCTTTTGCTGATTACAATACTAAAACCTGACTTACCTAGAACTGTTTGCCCAGTTTTTAATAAGCAAAATTCCACACCATTTGAACTCTCAAATAATTATATGTGAATATCCAAGCACATGAGTTTCTAAATGTCCAAAATGCTGTCATCATTTCCCCTGCAACTGGTTATGGGCATGGAATAAACCTTGTCAGTTGGAATTAGTTCTAATCCAACCTTCCAGCTACAAGCACTCCTTGCTCAGCTCTGCCTCCACAGCCCGTGTCTTGTAGCTTCTTTGAGCCCACCTGGGTCTCCTAGACAAGAAGCCAGACAGCTGTTGACCTTCCTCCTATGGTGACTGCTTGGACAGCAAACACGCAGGCATCCCATGTGTCCTTGTGTGGCAGCCAGAGACTTGCCACAGTCAGGAGCAAGGCAGTATAGACAGGAGTCACCTGGTGAGTACTAGATTGTCATCACTCAGCTCCCACGTTGGGGGCAGAAGTCTTAGAGGAAGTCAGCTCTCCCTGTGGCTACATTTCAGCACAAGAGATAACAGACAAGCCAAGCCACAAGTCTCCAGTTGACACCCATGCATCAAACATCTTAAAGCACTGAAAACTGAGCCTCAGTGTTGAGATGAGGATGGCAGGCCGCTGCTGTAGCTCTGGGGCTAACCTTTCAACCACACTGCAGTTCCTGAGCCCCAGCTGACTGCACAGCTAAACACTGACCAGTGTGCTGTGAGACCTTCTCTTTCAGCAAAGCTTGCAGCCATATGTTGCATGTGCTAACGAATTTAGGAAAATAAAAAAGAAAAACAAAAGACTTTCTGTGTTGATTATAGATGCATAGCCACTTTGAAGAGTCAGCCGGAGGCACGAACCTGAAAGGAAGAACTATCAGTTCAGTATAAAATGTATAAAATTCACTGACAGAATTAGCACAGTTTTGATCTTAATTTTTAATCAAAATAAGGAGTCCCAATTTTAATTAATTAAATCAAGACTGCTATTTTTATAGTATTTAATTTATAAGAGTTATATGAGTTACATATCATATGAGTTATTTCCAAAACTGAATGAATAATAACCAGTGCATTTGGCTTGATCTGTGACAAACAATGGTTTTAAGGTAAGTTCTGGACATTCACTTTCAAGGCTTTTGAAAATCAAACCCTTCAAAGACCCTTTCTTTGGTTAGCACTGGAGGCATGATGTAATTTTCACTGTAATTTGTAGAAGAATCTTATAGTTTGCATACATATTTATGATAGTGATGGGCAGTAGAAAACTTGGGCAACCAGATTTTTTTTAATGAATACACAGACACTCAAAAACTATGTGAGTTTCTGGAATAAGCTATGAGATACTTTTTTTCTGTGTTCTGCAGTTGTCTGCTTAAGTGTGGGATTTTTTTTTTTCTTTTTTTTTTTTTCCAGCAGTCATTTGCAGACCATTTCCTGGTAGAAATGCATTTAAACGTATATGAAAATACTGTCAAGTTTTTAAAACACTTTTTATTTTCCAATCAATACACTGTATTTTTGCAAACAGAGTTTAAATCCTATACTCCGTTTTTGGCTTCTCTTTCTGCAATAACAGAATAATTTTCAGATTCTGGCAGGAGGGAGTTGGATTTACGTGGTGGCTGTTGTGTAAGCATCAACTACACTGGAACTGTATACACTAAGAACAAGAAACAGGAAGAAACTAGTTGGCAAAACACAATCATAGGCTGGCAGGAGAGACGTGACTGTTTGTCACTCCTTTCAAAGAGGAGGAAAATAGTTGGTGGCAAATACTTAGTAACATTAAGAATCCAGCAGAGAGACTGAATCTTCTTTTCTCCATGCCGGGATACTCAGAGTTTTACTTCAATGTGGACCATGGCTACTTGGAAGGGTTGGTCCGAGGGTTCAAAGCCGGGATCTTGACTAGTGCAGACTATGTCAATTTAGCACAGTGTGAGACACTAGAAGGTAAGTCTGATGGCTTCTTTTATTTAGGAAGAAATACCGTTGCTTGGATTGTTGAAGAATGGAAGGTAAAAGATGAAAGTGATGGGAGTTTTATCTTAAAATCCAGACATAACTCTGATTTCCTTTTAAGAACTGTTTTCATATTTAAGCTAGCAGATTTCCATTGAAATTACTGTGCAGGATTGTGTAGACTCCGATTTGCAAAGCAATCCAGATGATGAGGGGATTCTAGTTCACTGATGAACTTGGAAATCTCATTCATAGATTTCCTAAAGACATTGGTAATCTCGCAAATTTCAACCATTCTATAGAACTGTGCAAGTAGAGAAGTTTGGTACCATTTCAGCTGGATAAAATAGTTTGCAAAATCTTATTAAAAGCTCACACTGAATTTCTGTATGAAAGATATAATTTTAGTACTTTATTACTTTATGTGTTCTAGGACACTGGGGGATGTTCTACTTACTCAGGAGAGGAAACTAGAGGTCACAAACGTAGAAAGCTTGATAATAAGCTTAAAGGGAAAAAAAAAAAGCTTTTCTTCCAAGGTGACTTTGTCACAGTAATAAAAAGAACACAGAGTAGTTTCCAAAACAGCTTTCTATGGCCAAGACTGGTCACAGCCTGATGAAGACAGAGTTGTGCAAGAATCATATGACATACCCCTAGACACTTGGAAGGAAAAAATGCAACAGAAAAAATCACCTTTATAAAGGAACATGAAGTTTCTTTCCTTGACTTCAACTAATATTTACAAAAGTACACTGAAATCTTATATATAATACAGAGATACTAGATTCATTTTAAAAACAATTAATAAGCTCATTCTGTTTGAAGCTGCTTTGTCTATCCAGTGATAGAGCTGAGGAAATGAGAAGTGCAGAACTTGCTGTCACACGCATACAGCAGAGTTTTGAGGCTGTCTAAACTATGAAAAAATAAACCTGGGAGGTTGCACACCATTAATCTTCCAGATTAAAACAACTACATTTAAATAGATATGTGTGGGTATTTAGCTGTCAGCTGGATAAAATTCCTCACAGTTAAGAAGAGGTTCTCAGTACAGTCAGTTGGATCCAGAGACTTGTCAGCTGACCAAGTGCATGTGCCTTCTTCAACTGATAAGCTGGAGAGCTGAATCAACTCTCCATTTATACAACAGCAGTTCAGACACACACAGTAGACTTACTTTTAGAACTGAAATGCATTTCTTTCATTTTTTATTTTTTATTTTTTAAGAACATCCTAATTAAACGCTTGAACAGTTTGCCCAGAGAGGTGAAGGATGCACCATTCCTGGAGACACTCAAGGTCAAGACGGACCAAGCTCTGTGAAACAGGATATAGCTGTGTGCGTCCCTGTTCATTGCAGGGAAGTTGGTCTAGGTGACCTTTAACAGTCCCTTCCAACTCAAATGATTCTATGATACTATGACAGGAGACAAAACCAGCCAATTTCTATTTTTTTAATTTCTATGGAAATTAAAGACTCTACAGATAAACTTGATATTGTATTTAACTGTTTAAATCAAAAGGTTCTGCTCCATGAATTTACACAGGAAAAGCTCCAGGAAAAGCTAATAAAACTTCAAATGTCTATAAAGGACAGGCTTCATTTTCTCTGCAGAGGAACTCAGGAGGTGATGTCATCAAAGGTCTATGAAGAAAAAAAACTATCCTGGCTGTTTCTGAATAAGAAAAAAAAAAAGAAAAAATTTAAATATTCTTAAAAGAATATTGGGAAATAGTATTTTCCTCACCCATTCCCACAGAATTCTTGCCCCTGTTCAACAGACACAGGGAAAGCTATTTTCATTTGAAGTCATTTTACAAGAAAGATATTTACAACCAGAAAATAGTTTTACAAAGTTTCTGAGACATATGAACCTTCAAGATTATGTATACATGCTTTTTTATGGACAGATCACAGCAGAGAGGTAATATTATTTTCTCATTAAGGCTTAGAAAGAACTGTGAGTTCCTTACTTTCTTTTTTTCTAATATTCAGTCAATTTTAGAATGCAAATGCATTTTTGTAACAGAAAGAGCATCCATCATCAACCTACCTAGAAGGGCACCTTTGGTACCCACTATCGCTTCCCTGTTTTTTTTTTCCTGTTCAGCTACAGAACGTCTCTATCTCCATTGTAGCACTTTCTACTTCTGTTAGCCAGAGATCAGGCTCCCATCAGTTATCTACCAAGTATGCTATTTATAGTGAAAATCTGAGAAACAGTGGATTTGCACATGGGCCTAAATGCAAACACCTCCCTGTGCATACATGATGCTGTAATACTGAAGTTGAATCACAAGTGTACAGTACACAAAAACCAGGCTCTTATCTCTAAAGTAGAAAATGGAGCTATGTATGTACATTGGATCTTCTTTCCAATTAAAAGGTCCAGTGTATGCATTAGTGCTGCAGTACTTGCCCGAGAGCACCTTCAGTTCATGAATTCACATTGAAGAATAATAAGCTTACACCACTTTGCATTCTGTGGCATTGCACCAGACCACAAAAAACTGGCCTAAGATTAAAATATTATAAATACCCTAAAATCAGCAAACAGAAACAGAATCAAAACCACCCTGAATAAGCCATAAATCAAATCAAAAAATCTTTTAATTTCAAAGTGTTTTTTATATCTCTAGAGGAGAAACCTTAATGTCAGTACAGGAGAACCACAAGAAAATACAGAGGTTAGAGCTTGACATCTGCTTGATAATTACAGAGAAAATATAACTGACAGGGAAAGAGAAGAAGGAGAGTGGCTTATGATAACACTGTGCCCTCTCAATTCAGGGCCACACAGAGAGGAGAGGAGGCCTTCAGCTTAACATAGATAGTCTTTCAGGTTTGTGTGAATCAGTATTATTTTGATGGAGCTGCCTTTTGGGTTGCAACACTGGCTGGAAGCTCTGCAACACAGCACGCTGCTAATTTGGCCCTATGGTATAATCTGTTTCAAGGGAAATGCTGCTGACAATCTTTGTAGTAGAATATAGGAGGTTTTAAATCCAGTGCTTTATTCTTTTCTTGACTCCTTGTGTGGCAGAAGGAATGCTGCTCTCTAGAATGGGCAGTAAGTCACAAAGGATGAGCGGCCCAGCTTTGCTCCCACATGGATGAAACAAGTTAACTTGCCATGCTAGAACATCAGCATGCAGTGGCTGAAATAACAGTATGACTGGGACATGATACCAGTTGGCTGTTACAGCCAGGAGTCACACAAGACTCTGCACGCTTGATGCCAAGAGCTCAGACTAATCCTCAGTTCAGCTTCTTGCAAGACTCTTTCTTTCTGTCTTAACCACGCTCATCTTGAACTAGCTTCTCTCTAAGCATTAGTTCCGTTTAGAAATATGTTGTTTAATTTCTGCTTAATTGTGAGTAAAATCATGATTTTACTCATGCAATAAATGTGAATTTCATACATTTCCTGTATATGATTTTCCTGCAGATGACTGTATGAGGAAACAGAAAATGCAGATGGATGATGCTAATTCTAACAGCTGAAATACAGGAATTTTCCTTTGTTCATATTTGGATTCTTCCTGGATGGAAGCCTGTACTGAAATTATTTTACACTGGTAACATGACCTCTGTCTATTGCAGGAAGATCTACAGAAGTGCTAATGGTTCCAGAGCACTAACAGAGCACAGCTGTCCTATCCAAAACAGTGTGTTGTTGTAATCACTGGAATGAAATGAGGTGGCAGCAGAACTCACATACAGAGCTCTAACGGTGACCTATTTCATAGTCTTAGTGTTAGACTAGTCAGAATTTGCAGTGTACTATTCTTTCTGCGTGAAGTCTCAGTGTAGGCAACCTTACTGCGTACTAATAAAGTAAACGTGGGGAATTAGGGAAGAGTAGTTACTATGCTAATAAATGCACACCTTACAAACTTCATGTTAATTTCTCATACAGACACGCCTTTAATTCAGTCGCTGTGAGTGTTGCTGTTCATTTCCCTAAACAGCAATACAGTTTTTATCTGGAAATCTAGTCATTATTACGCAATGTATTAGGGCCCTTTTCTAAAAGGAAGTGCTAAACCACTTTGAACACTAAGAACTGATTTATATCTTTACTTCCATTTCATTGTGGAAAACAGCTACCACAGGAAATCTAGCAAACAAATGTTTTTGCTATTATAAAAGTTTCTTTCAACCTCATTGTCTAATCAACCCTCATTTTCTTTCCAGTTATCAGGGTTGGGAGCCCTGGCAGAATATGTCATGATAACCCCAATTACTGCAACACTTTCTTAGGATCTGTTAACAGCAGCTGTAGATCAGACAAAGCCAAAACAGAAAAGTTAAGGGAGTATAACTGCTCCCTTTCAAGCATTCTTCTGCAGAACTCATTTGGAAACAGGCATAAGTCAGGCAAGATGTGTTCTCTCTTCCTCAGGCAGTTTGATTACATGAAATTAAAGTCTTACATGGGATTTAAATGATTCACACAAAAACTGAAGATCTTAAGTCACAGGATGACTCCCACTGATAACAGTCCATAAGAGCGCAAAGCAACTGACACATTATAATGGTCTGTGAAATCAAAACAATGAACAAACCTGACTGAGGAGGAGCTAGAGAAAAGAATACCTAACACTGTGCCTGGTGTACCAGTTAATTACATTTACTAGTAAAATTTCCAACAAAAGTGTCAACCATTTGTGGTTTCTTGTGGCAATGAGTCTTACAAGGCAATAGGCTTTGAACAGACCTTTCATACGAAAATACAGTGTTACAAATGAACATGTCAGAAGTTATTTGATTTGGTTTGTAACAGTATACTGGCAGTTTATTCTTCCTTGAATCTAATTCCAGATCTGAAGTTACATCTACAGACTACAGACTATGGCAACTTCCTGGCTAATGAATCCGGCCCTCTCACTATTTCCACCATTGACGATAAACTGAAGACAAAGCTACTCACGGAATTTCATTACTTCAGAAACCATGCTTTTGAACCACTCACTACTTTTCTGAATTTTATCACGTAAGTAATGTTACCACGTTGCTTAAATTATAGACCCAAAGCAAAAACACAGTTTTGGGTTAAAACAATGTAAATACATCTTACTGGAATTTGCATTAAATTTCCAAACAGTGAAATTGCTTTGAAACAGTAATATTTACATACTTCATTTGCTAAGTGCTTCATTATTTATCAGAAAATATTTATACATATTTTGAGGAACACAAAAAGAGCAGAGTTTTTGCTGTGTATGGGTCCTGAAGTAGTGGTAGAGATTGAGAAGAACTAGTGTTATTTTCAAACATCATTTAACTCAGAAATCAACTGTGCAAAAATTAAGTTTGTGGGGGTGATTCCTGAAAGATTAATAATTTCCAGTGCAGTGATTTAATTCCTAGGCATGTGGTAAGTTCTAGATTTTGTTTAAAGGAGGAAAGAACACAACATATACCTACCATACTTTTAAACCATTTGAACATTGAAACAACTTGCTGCATTCAGCAAAATACTTCAATCCAAGTGGCTTTGTTTAAAAGCACAAATGCTGTTTGAAGCCAGATGAAGAGAAAGTTTTGATCTCCCTACAGATATAAACAGACAAAACTTGTAAATAAATGACTTAACATTAAGGAAAGAATGGGGTTCTGCTTTCTAACAGCATAAAAGCATGGATTAGTGAAATGTCACCAGGATATTGTACTTAACTGTTTACTTCCCTTGATCTTCTGACAAGATCACTAAACTGTTTAGTTTACTTTCACGGAGTATTTTTATCTTAACACTAAAATAAACTATCATCATTCTTTTTCTTTTGTTCCCTATGTACAAATGTGACTAATCCTTATTAGGCTATTATACCAACAGAATACTAAAGACCACTCTGGGACAGCTACATCCTGTATCCATACAATATGTAGGTTTTGCTTCCAAGAAATGAAAGTGAAAATATCAGCTTTTCTTCTCATACTGATCAGCATGAGTAAATACACGTGTGCATACATTCTGCCCATGGCTGTTTTGTGATAATGCTGGAGAAAACACTAGCAAACACACTGTGTCACTGAACTGTGTATCACCAGATCCTTGAGCTCTGTCACAGATTTAATGTGGGATCATGTTAAACTCTATGTTTCTCTAGCTGTGTTATGAACCAATAACACAGGTTGAAGAGTGGTATCCTTGTTACAAGTATCCCAAGGGAATAGCTTTCATATTTCCATTTCTGAGTTGCTGACAAAACTCAGTCTCTGACAGTAACACTAGTAAGAAACTCACAGAAAACTTTTACTGAAAAGAAAACTTCTGGTAATCAAGGAGAAATTTGTAATAATCTCTTCATAGTTTCCTCCTGGAGGATGTTTAAAGCTGGGAGTGAAGGAAGATTAGTCCATCTACATGGATTCTGCAGTTTTAGTGCCTAGATTCTTGTGCATTCTATCCATATGTTCTCTGTAACAAAATCCCAAACTAGAGAAACTGCTTAGTCAGGTGGTTTATGTTTTGATACCATATGTTGTCACTTTTATATCAAACCTACATTTCACAGCTGTTATGCTTATTATATTCATGTTTGTGTTTCCTTTTCTTTAACAGTGTATACTGTAAACAAATTATATGGTTTAAAATGTGTCACACTATTTGCTATTTAAAAATATCTGGTTTTGATAAATGAGATGTTGATAATGAGTGAAGGTACAAACCTTCAAACATTCCAATCATTTCCATCTTTAGTGTTTCAATAATTTTTAAAAATTTGTCTTTCATATTTCTCAAGGCATAATTCACTATAAAGCTAAGGTTCATTTATTTTACTTTTTCTTTCAAATACAGATACAGTTACATGATTGACAATGTTATTCTTCTAATAACTGGCACATTACACCAGCGACCCATAGCTGAGCTTGTTCCCAAGTGTCATCCACTGGGAAGTTTTGAACAAATGGAAGCAGTCAGCATTGCCTCAAACCCCACTGAGCTGTTCAATGCAATTTTGGTTGACACACCATTAGGTAGGAATACTACATTATTTCCTATTTGCTTCTTGAAAATCCTATTGTATTCTTAAGAACAACTGAGATCAACTAACATGTTTTCCTTGGATGTGCTGTGTTTTGGTAACAAAGATGTATAACTAACTGGCTGATAAACTGGATCAAGTTCTTCAGGAGGGGTGTTCAAGACATTTATTAACAACTTCTGCATCAACCTTGGAAAGTAGACAAAAAGAAAAAGTACTCAAGAAGAGTAATGGCTATCTTTTATACTCAAGTATAACTGCTGATTTAGAGCATCTAGATTTTTATTTCAACATCTGCATCTATAATTAAAATATGTAAGATGAAATCCTGCCTATCCCTCACTAAGGAGCAAGAAACAGACAGCTACTAATAAATATTAGATGTTGTGGTAGAATCTAGAATCTCTCTCCTGAGGATTGGGGCATTATTAAAGCACAGAGACAATCCCATCCTGAAGTAATATATCTAAAGGTAAAGCAGAGTGAGGGCTGGGAACACTGCATTCAGAAACTGGGATTAAATTTTGATCGAAATGCTGCACTGGCTTCTGTTGAGAAGGGGAAAGATAAGATTGATCTGGATGTATTTGACCATACAAGAATGCATTGTGTGCCCTCATCTTGGCTACTGTGTGTGGTTTTGTATCCTGCTGCCCATCCAGGTGTGGTGGGCTGCTGGGTTGGCCTCAGGTAGCAGCTAGACTCTCACCCAGCTGCTTGCTCTATCACTACCTCCAGTGGGATAGGAGAAGAAAATGAAAAAATATTACTGTTGCACAAAAAAACAAATTAACTCTCTGAAAATGTAATATATTGCCATATATGGAACTTTAACTCCTGATTTGGACATTAGGAAAGAGGCAAATGAAAAAGATACAAATATTTACACACTTAAGAAAATCATCTTTACTCCTCCTTTCCTACTATCTATCTCCACACTTTTTCCTTTTCCCTCCTCCAGATCAGTGCACTCCCTCCAATGAGGCAGTGAGAAACATGGGCAAGGGGTGATGCTCAGGACATGGTGGTTCTTTATGTAGCTCCTTCCTCCTCACATGTATCTCTGGCTCTCAGGTGGGCTTTCCACAGACTACAGCTGCTGTTAGGAGCATCTGCTCCAGTACACATTCTCCATAAAGGTCAGAAAATATCTGCTCCAGAGACATGGAGGTGAGGGACTGGCACAGGCTGCCCAGAGAACCTATAGATGCTTCATCCCTGCAGGTGTTAAAGGCCAGGTTGGATGGGACCCTGGATGGCCTGGTCTGGTGGGTAGTGACCCTACCCATGACAGGGGACTGGAACTAGTTGATCTTTAATGTCCCTTCCAACCCAAGCCACTCTGCTATTCTATGATTCTATGACATGGGACAAGTCCTTCTCCTTCTCTGACCATGGTGTTTCCCCAGCAGTTTCTTACTCTGCTCTCAGTCCAATATTTTTCTCCCCTTTCTTAAGCACATTTTCACAAAGAAAAGGGAGTAGACCTCAAAACATGGCCCAACTCACATATTCCCCCTGAACACTATACCATCTCTCATTGCCAGTGTCTGAGGCAATACCCTCTCTAACACAGCACTGGCCAGCCCCACTGACATGAGAGACTGGCATACCTTTGCTAGTTATGAATATACTATTTTTAAGAGGCCAAACCACACAAATGAACTGCATCCCCTGACGGCCAGTTCAAAAGCTTGCTTTTCAGATGGTTCTTGCAGAGGACTTGGACCTGCAGATAATCAAGGTCAAAGACTGTATTCCTTTCTTCTTGCATTTTGTTCCCTTTGTGCCTCTGACAAACGCAGAGAAGAAAGAGGTAAACTGGCAGAGAGGATTCACCTCAACAATTGCAGAATACCTGCAAGATTTAGAACAAAAGATATCTTTCATGTTCCCCACTAGAAAATCTCCCTAAGGACAAAACCATCTACTTGAGAGAAGATAAGGGCTTCCATTAGCATTTCCCATCTGATGATCTCAGGAGATGTGGACTTTTTGCTGCTGCACTGATTGATTCCTTTTGCGACAGATTGTCATTAGAATGGAGGGAATAAGGGGATGAGGAGAATATCAAGAGGATTTTTCTTTTTCTTATGCAACAGAGATTTCAGATACTTGCTCACACACTGGTGAATGGTAATGGACAAGAGATGCGTAATATCAGCATGTACATTTATACTCCAATGAAATAAACTCTATTTTCAGCTGCGTTCTTTCAAGACTGCTTGTCTGAAAATGACCTGGATGAAATGAACGTTGAAATAATGCGCAACAAACTGTACAAGGCAAGTTCTTGCAACATACTAATAATATTTGGCACTTTAAAAACATCTTACAATGGGAGGTCAGTATCATTAATCCTTTTATATGGATGGGGAAATAGATGCATGGTGAGATGAAGCAAGCTGCCTAAGGTCACCTGGCTGATGGAAAGTCTGGGAATTGATTCCAGCTCCTCTGCTTTCTACTCCAGTGTTTGGAGAGATTTCAAATGTCGGGTCTGCATCAAAATCTTAATTCAATATCTCATTAATGAAAATGCTTTAGAAGTCAGATGAATATCTGGATGATTTTGTTTATGAATTTATCCTCCAAATACCAGAGAACTGTTATCTCCTAGACCCTAGGCAAGCTTTTGGCTAGCATTTATGTTTATTTATAAAAGGCAGATGTGATCTGAAAATGTGTCATTGCTTTGAATCTAGAAGACATTTTTGTTTAATTTTCATTCATTTTGAAAATTATATTTAGCATTGTTACGACATAATGCTGTAAGGATGTGCATCTAATTTGTGCCTTTGATTTCAAGGTACTTTCCAAATATTAGCATGCAGGTCAATAATCTTATTCTGGTCTCTTTAAGGGCTATACATATTTCATTTTGTTAACAGTTCCATGCAGCACATTCTCTCTGATTTCATTTTGTCTTTCACAGTGGATGCCTCAGACTGTAATCTTACAATGACCTAATCGCATTAAGGGAAAAGAAAAAGTACTTCTGTTTTTTTGTTTTTTGTTTTTTTTTTTTTTTACAAGTGATATTTCTAAATTTCCAATACAATATTTCTACATAGTCTGCAGCGTACTTCAATTCATAAGAAGATCAGTTACTAATAACTTAGGCACTTCTTCTGTTTGTTTACATACATATTTGATTCACATTTCCTGTTTGGAAGACATTTATACTTACTAAATCTAACATTTATTTTTTCCTTCTTCTAAGTATCAGAGGATCATTCTGCAAACACTTCTAAATTATTAACATATCCTTTCTCCTCTCCTTTTGTCAAAACAATCAATCACATATCAGCTCTACTATCAGGGAGCCCTATACACAACCTAACACAAAATTCCAAGCAGCAGATCCCCCCAAGTTGTCACTACTTTAAATTCACATAATTGCATAGACAGCTTCTTTGTATGAAGTTATAACAAACGTACTTTGTTGACATAAATGTTCCCTAAGAAGGTATTCTGGAGGAGAGGAAGGCAGGAGGAACAACTCTCTGAGATACTTCGGGTCCTTCTTGCTCAGGTATACTGAAGTGGATGCAAAGGAATCCTCAACAGACCCGAGGGCTGTATAGACTGGTATTACAGAAGCTTTGTACACTGCTCTGTTCTAATCCAGGGTTTTGAAGAGTAGAGCAATAGGGATTAATTTGTGTATGCTCACAGTGCTGGCCCAGCAGCCGTGGCATATACCCAAATCCCTTCCTCCACATTATAAATACAGTTTTCTTCAGCCATCTGCTTATTATGCAGTGGTAACCCAGTGGAGCTGAAGAACATTATTTAGAGAGCAAAGAAAGCATAATATTTGTCTGAAGACACCTTTTAAAAACATTTAAACATGTAGTAATAACAAAATAATTTCATTTTAATATTAAATCCAACAAACTAAACACAAACTCAAATTTTAAATAATTGGCAGAATTATGAAAGTTAATGGAATAATTTAAAAATGAGATTCGTGATGACACAGTCCAGGTCTTACGTAGCATTTAAAATATTTCTCTGTTTTTTTTATGTAGTCTTATCTTGAGGCATTCTACAAGTTTTGTGAAAAACAAGGAGGTACTACAGCAGAAATAATGAGACCTATTCTTGAGGTAAGAAAAAAATTAACTCATTGTACATTAAAGTACTCCACAATGCTTTCATAATTAATTCACTTTGCTTTTGTTGTTTCTTTTCTCTCCATTTTCAAAGCTATTTGTCGAATGTTTGAATAATAACTGTTGTGCTAAGATACATCCTGGATGTATTCTTTATTCTAAACTGACTTTCACATCTTGACTAGAGAAACTAGTCCAGAGAAGAAGGAGCCTCAGTTATTACTCTTCTATAACTGAGAGCAGAACAATTTTGTTTCACCAGTCTCAGACTATTGCCCCTTACCATTTTTCTGGATTATGCAGAAATACTATAATTAAAGGGGCTGTTACATTTCCTAGTTCAAAATTGAACTTGGTACACCTACATTTTGGTATTAATGTATATTTACTAATCAATTATCTTTAAATTTAATGGCACCATCATGTTTGTTTATTCTTCCATGAAAATTAAAGTTGAAGTTAGAGTTGGGTGACCTTCGGATCTACTGTCATGCAGAAAATTCCACAATTTGTTTTTAACTCGACTCAGAAAAGTTTAATGTTTAATTTTTCCTTGACACACAACATCCCTAACCTCCTATTCCCCAAAGCATACCTGAAGCATAGGATTTGTTATTATCTTATCTTGATATTTAAAAAAAAAGTTGAACAAATTCCTAAAATGGAGTTCTCAGCATTCAGCTGAAAAATTTTCCTGGATCAGTAAAACTTATATCCTGGAAATTGATTGAACAAAATTCACTGATATCTTACAACCACACACTAAAAGTTAGCATTATGGGGAAAAAAATAACATGGGAGCTCATCTCTGAAGGAAAATGAGCCTAAATTACATCCTAAGAAATAATGTCCCAATGTGAGAGTACAATCTCATATTTTATTTTACCATTTCATAATGTTTTGAATATGTTCTAAAGAAAATATCATTAATCAAGTTGAATCAATCAGAAATTAAATGTTGTGACTATTCCTTTTCTGAAAATTGAAAATCAAGAGATTGGTTGGCAGAGGTAAAGACATGTCCCAGTGTATTCAGATTTTGCATTGAATTCATTTTTAGCTAGGCATTCATGCTGAGAGATTATTAATGAAAAACAGGGCAAGCATATTGTTAAACTCTTGTTATTCCTGTGGTAACAGTTTGGTCCACGATAAGCTTCTCTATAATTCCTATGTAATGTCAATCAGACAGCAGGATAAACTTTTTCTAGATTTCCTCTTTATCATCTTCTAATAATCTGAAGGTAAACTGTTGAGTTTAGAAGAAGTTGAAGTTTAATTACTCAAGATAATACTTGTTACCTATTCTGACCCTGTCAAAATGAAGTGGCTGTATTTAATTCCTCACCTTCTTAACCATCAGTCATGGTACCAACCACCCACATTAAAAGCACTGGTGATCTCTTTTCTTTGGGCAACAAGCATTGCATGTTTAGCCCTGAATCTGGCAAGGAACTGCAGGACAGCACTGTAGCTAGTGTTAGGCCCACACATTCTTAGGTAGCAAACATACACCTTCAGTTTTCTATAGGGAAACTGAAACAATTAGCAAATGGTTGTCCTGTAACTCTACCTTTACCCACAGCAATGAAATGGCCAAAGTCACTAATAACTGCCTCATGGCATTATCCACTTTGGAGTATTTAATTTGCCAGAAATTTGTTAAATTGAAAGGTCTAGATTGATCCTGCAAATTTCATCTAGCTGGAAACTACCCAGACTAGGACTCAAGCCCAGTAGCGTTATTTGTAATTGCATAGGAGAATGTTTTTCCAACAAAATATTAGGAATTTAACAGCTAATATCTACATGGCTTTAACAGGTTGAAAAAGAAAAGTGTTCATCCTTCCACTAAACAGTTTCACTAGGGCTGAAATGCCTGTTCATATTAATAAGAAAAATCAAATTTGGCCCAGTTATTCATTAGCTGGAAAGCTTTTCAAGCACACTTATTTTCTTCTGGTTCTTTCTGTATTGTTTATTCTTTTTCATTATTCTGAAGTCAGTGCCAGAGGGCAGCTGGGTCCCTGTTACAATATGTTCCAGTACAGAGAAGTAGGAACTATGAATATGTGCTTAACTGCTAAATTTGTAGAACAGTGTTGCAATGGCATGTGTCAGTCTTATTCAAAAAAAGAAAAAAAACCAAAACAACCCTGTACTTTTCTGCTCAAAACAGTTCAAAAGTTCACAGCATAAGAAATGTTGCAAGCTGCCTAAAATCTCTGAGTACTTATTTTCACTCAGAAGTGTTTCATGTGTAACAAGTGTTCTTAGAAGACAGAAAAATAGACCACTGTCTATTTGGACCTCAACACAGCAGAACAGATTTTAATCAGACAGAATTGCATAAGATTAATTTAATTTGCCATATTTTTAATTCATAACGTATGAAATAAAATTGTGGCAGGTCATATTTTGTTTATGCCAAAGAAGATCCCAAGATCTACACATTAGAATGATTTTCAGTCACTTGCTGCATGGAAACTACAGATACTCCAGGCATCTAACCCTGGTAGAAGGAATATAGCTCTTGTTTCCCTGCATCAAAAATTGTTATGTGAAGCACTTAAAAACTTTACCTTACCAAGCAAACAGCCTCCTTCACTGAATTAAATTGTTGTTTTAAATATGTGCATTCAGAAACTATTCTTTGCCAAAATTTCCATTGAATTTTTATTCCCAACAGCACTCTGAGTTATCGCAGAAGAGTGCAATAGATCCTTATGTGCATTATTATTATTTCCAAAAGTATTAGTTCATAATTTCAAAAGGTGAATAGAGATTTTTTGTTGTCAGCATCTTGTCAAGTAATTAGGGAAAGGAGGAAGTAGCAGTGTTGATATTTTCAGAACAAAATTCACAGAATAAAAGCTGTGCTTGCAAAACACTGTTTGATTTTCTAGTTAAAATTTAACAAGTATTTGTTAGCTATAATTTCCAATTTGTAAAATAAGATGTTTCTAATACACAATTTTCTTTCTTAAGTTTCCATAGTTTAGCTTACTAAAACAAACAAACAAACAAACAAAAACAACAACAACAAAAGATACTCTCTTTTATCTTGCAATGAGATCTCTAGCAACACTGATTATTCTTTGTTTTATGCATTAAGTTTGAGGCAGACAGACGTGCCTTCATCATCACCATTAATTCATTTGGCACTGAGCTGAGCAAAGAAGACAGAGAGAAGCTATATCCAACCTGTGGAAAACTCTATCCAGAAGGCTTACATCTGTTGGCCAATGCAGATGACTATGAGCAAGTGAAGTGTGTTGCAGATTACTATGCAGTAAGTAATCTAACTTCCTAAAACAAAAAATGAATATGCAAATACTTAACATCTTTTGAGCTCAACAAAATTATAATGAAAATTCACATAGGCCTTTGATACGATGACATAGGGTAACTTGCTATCCTAGCGCAATACAAAGTTCCTCATACAGCGTTTGAATGCCATCAGATCATATCCTAATAAACAAAGGAGTTCATGCTTCTTAACTCTTTCCAAATAAAGGTTCACTTTGGAGTTGGTGCCTACAAGATTCTGGAGCAAAAGCTAAAGTCATTTTAAAATGAGTGGATCAAATAATTGTTGTCATACATGACTGCAACCTGATTTCTTGCTAGCATACTGTAAAAATAATATGTGTTTCTGAAATCTCTAAATCACTGATTGAATCAAAGAAGTAAATGGAGTAAATACTGATACAGCTCGGGCTGTTATTAAAGATGAACCAATATGAAACAGTTTATGAATCAAGTGTGGTGCTCTGATTAAGCTACCTCAAGGTAGGTACACAAAACAAAATTATGACCAATTTACAACCTTTTCCACACCTGTTCCTGTGCAGGGTCATACTGATAGAAATGTGTGTCACCATGTCTCTGTTGTACAAAGCAAATCTGTTAATGTGAAGGTGAGATTTTTAGATGAATTTGGGAACCCTTGAAGTAGATCTAGATTGCACTGTTATTCTATAGGAAAAACAAAATTAACAGAGAAGAAAATCACACAGAAAAGTAACAGAGAAGAAAATCACACAGAAAAGTAACACATCTGACACAAAGTCAAACATTCCTGTCCAGAATATTACTCCATTACAAATTAAACTGGTGATTTTGATACAATATTAACGTAGATAAATTAAATACATCTGACTACTGCAAATAAAATGATCAGCTATGGGAGAATCAGAGTTCAGGTTTTGGTTCCATTTACAAATCTGGCTGTGATGGATATTATTTGTACAAGAAGCTCAGTGCTCTCTATCCAAAGGAGTGAAAGGTCACGTGTCATTCTGCAAACGGTCTCTTTTAGTACCTTCAAGAAATTACTTTGAGCAATGGGAAACAACAGCAAGAAACACAAGAACAAACATCCTGTTTTGGTTTTGGTGACTATATGATTTTAACTTTTGATTTATAGCAAATTGCAATCTATACATAAGTTCTATAAAGAAAGATAACTTAATGTAAATTAATTAATAAATTAATGTAATGCACAAAATACAAAACTGTCTTATTTCCTTTGGGCTGATGTCTATGCTTCTAGGAATACAAGGCTGTGTTTGAAGGTGTAGGGAGTGACAATGGAGAAAAGACACTTGAAGATGCATTTTTTGAACATGAGGTAAGAGGTTCTAACCATAATGTATAAAAGTAAACGTTACCCCCATGGAATAATATATAAAGCAATAATGAGGTACTATGCTTTTGATTCTACCTTACTGCGTGATTCAGGTTTGTTTTCAAAAATACAGAATTTCTATGGCTGTCAATTTTCCAATGAAATAAAATAGAAGGATTTAACTTTTTAAATATAATAAGTCCCAGGACATTCTTTTGAAGAGTAGTTCAACTGTCAGTTCTGATAGCCTATCCAAAAGCTATCTAATATAAAATGCTTAATGAAATATCCTTTGACTAGTCTATTGAATAAGTTATTTCACTATTTATTTACCCATAGTCTGTTACAAAACCTAATCCAGAGATGATGCTTCAATTATTTTTCTACTCAGGAGTTTCATAAGCACAGTTGTTGACTGCAAGGTTACACAGAAATTTTGATGATGAAAGCTATCATCTTTAAATCACGCATGCCTTCTTTAATATTTTATTGTAATGCTTATTTAATCTTTTCTGCAGATAAAGCTGAATGTGCTTGCATTCAACAATCAGTTTCATTTTGGAGTATTTTACGCCTATATAAAGTTAAAGGAGCAAGAATGCAGAAATATTGTGTGGATTGCTGAATGCATTTCTCAAAGACACAGAACAAAAATTAATAACTACATTCCAATTTTCTAAAAGTGAGAATTTATAATGCTATAGTGCCTGAAAAGAAGTATTAGTTCATATAAAAGAAGAAAAATATTATTTTAAACGTTAACCATTATGTTTTGAATTGTAATACAAATCCTCCTTCTACATAACAACTAGGCAAAAAAGTAATATAATTAGATATATTAGTATCAGGAAATGGTAATGGGTTCTTTCATAGTTTTTATTGATAAGTTTGTTCCCCACTATGGTCACTTTAATTTAACAAATCAATAAAAACTCTCTGCAAGGTCTTGTATGCATATTCTTTCTCTGTTCTGGAAGTGAATTTTATGCCAAAGAAGTTTGTAAAGCTTAACTTTGATTTAACTTTGAATAAAGTTTTCAAAAGACCACCAGTTCTATCTCACATTTATGGTCTTCTTCATGGCAAACAAGATTCTATGAAGAACGTACTACACAAACAGGGAATAAACTTCAGTGCTACTCTGAGATTCCCCTCAGGGAATCTCAACAGCAAACTTCCTGAACCTTTGTAACTGTGACCTGNATCACTGATTGAATCAAAGAAGTAAATGGAGTAAATACTGATACATCTCGGGCTGTTATTAAAGATGAACCAATATGAAACAGTTTATGAATCAAGTGTGGTGCTCTGATTAAGCTACCTCAAGGTAGGTACACAAAACAAAATTATGACCAATTTACAACCTTTTCCACACCTGTTCCTGTGCAGGGTCATACTGATAGAAATGTGTGTCACCATGTCTCTGTTGTACAAAGCAAATCTGTTAATGTGAAGGTGAGATTTTTAGATGAATTTGGGAACCCTTGAAGTAGATCTAGATTGCACTGTTATTCTATAGGAAAAACAAAATTAACAGAGAAGAAAATCACACAGAAAAGTAACAGAGAAGAAAATCACACAGAAAAGTAACACATCTGACACAAAGTCAAACATTCCTGTCCAGAATATTACTCCATTACAAATTAAACTGGTGATTTTGATACAATATTAACGTAGATAAATTAAATACATCTGACTACTGCAAATAAAATGATCAGCTATGGGAGAATCAGAGTTCAGGTTTTGGTTCCATTTACAAATCTGGCTGTGATGGATATTATTTGTACAAGAAGCTCAGTGCTCTCTATCCAAAGGAGTGAAAGGTCACGTGTCATTCTGCAAACGGTCTCTTTTAGTACCTTCAAGAAATTACTTTGAGCAATGGGAAACAACAGCAAGAAACACAAGAACAAACATCCTGTTTTGGTTTTGGTGACTATATGATTTTAACTTTTGATTTATAGCAAATTGCAATCTATACATAAGTTCTATAAAGAAAGATAACTTAATGTAAATTAATTAATAAATTAATGTAATGCACAAAATACAAAACTGTCTTATTTCCTTTGGGCTGATGTCTATGCTTCTAGGAATACAAGGCTGTGTTTGAAGGTGTAGGGAGTGACAATGGAGAAAAGACACTTGAAGATGCATTTTTTGAACATGAGGTAAGAGGTTCTAACCATAATGTATAAAAGTAAACGTTACCCCCATGGAATAATATATAAAGCAATAATGAGGTACTATGCTTTTGATTCTACCTTACTGCGTGATTCAGGTTTGTTTTCAAAAATACAGAATTTCTATGGCTGTCAATTTTCCAATGAAATAAAATAGAAGGATTTAACTTTTTAAATATAATAAGTCCCAGGACATTCTTTTGAAGAGTAGTTCAACTGTCAGTTCTGATAGCCTATCCAAAAGCTATCTAATATAAAATGCTTAATGAAATATCCTTTGACTAGTCTATTGAATAAGTTATTTCACTATTTATTTACCCATAGTCTGTTACAAAACCTAATCCAGAGATGATGCTTCAATTATTTTTCTACTCAGGAGTTTCATAAGCACAGTTGTTGACTGCAAGGTTACACAGAAATTTTGATGATGAAAGCTATCATCTTTAAATCACGCATGCCTTCTTTAATATTTTATTGTAATGCTTATTTAATCTTTTCTGCAGATAAAGCTGAATGTGCTTGCATTCAACAATCAGTTTCATTTTGGAGTATTTTACGCCTATGTAAAGTTAAAGGAGCAAGAATGCAGAAATATTGTGTGGATTGCTGAATGCATTTCTCAAAGACACAGAACAAAAATTAATAACTACATTCCAATTTTCTAAAAGTGAGAATTTATAATGCTATAGTGCCTGAAAAGAAGTATTAGTTCATATAAAAGAAGAAAAATATTATTTTAAACGTTAACCATTATGTTTTGAATTGTAATACAAATCCTCCTTCTACATAACAACTAGGCAAAAAAGTAATATAATTAGATATATTAGTATCAGGAAATGGTAATGGGTTCTTTCATAGTTTTTATTGATAAGTTTGTTCCCCACTATGGTCACTTTAATTTAACAAATCAATAAAAACTCTCTGCAAGGTCTTGTATGCATATTCTTTCTCTGTTCTGGAAGTGAATTTTATGCCAAAGAAGTTTGTAAAGCTTAACTTTGATTTAACTTTGAATAAAGTTTTCAAAAGACCACCAGTTCTATCTCACATTTATGGTCTTCTTCATGGCAAACAAGATTCTATGAAGAACGTACTACACAAACAGGGAATAAACTTCAGTGCTACTCTGAGATTCCCCTCAGCGAATCTCAACAGCAAACTTCCTGAACCTTTGTAACTGTGACCTGCCACTGAAGTTAAACGTAAACAAATAATTGGGATGCCACAAGCATATCTTAATTTGCCCCTCTATGGGTCACTTGAGGTGCACTGTGTCAAGCAATGGGTGTCTGATTCACTTCACAACAATACAATTATCTCCTCCCACCATTCCAAAAACATTGCCTTCACGTATGCACTAAGGAAGATTATGAAACATGAATGAAAATACCAGCCAAGTCTGTATCGGTTTTACATCAGACATAAACAACATCAGCTCTGAGCTATTTGAGGAGCTGGCTAAGATCAGTATCTAAAAATAAAGAGAACAGTGGAAGCATAATTATTGCAGGATAAGATTAATTCTGTGGAGGAAAAACGAAGGGCTTCGAAAGCTACATCAACATCCTGCCTTCATACTCACACTTCATAATCATTCAAGAAATTTACCCTCTTGTCTTTGAAATGGCCCCAACCTCAATTCTCTGTGTGGCTTTTTAGCTTCAGGCTGCACAACAGCGCATCTCAATCTTTAACTGAGAATGTAATATGATGCAGAAATGAAGTCCGTTTCTTGCTGAGTAAATAGAAATATAAATATATATGATGTCAGCACCTCAGAATTATGGCGTTCAGGCTTCATGGGTTTGAGAACAGAGAAGTATCTCTCCCTCAAATACGCACACACATGCACACACACACACATATATATATGTAAAATGGAAAAAGATCACCTTTTTAATAGTAGAAGCTACACTTCTTAAATTGTAAACGTAACCAATAGGTTACATCCCAGGACTTCTCATACTGATTTAATAGAGAATTGGGAAGGTTTTTAATACTTTGTCCTATCACAAAGCACAGAGAATCTTACACTATTACTTTAAAAATTCTATTCAGAGAAAGTATCCTTCAGTTCGTCAGAAATTTAGAAGAATTGACTAAAAAAATAAAATTTCTATATGCAGGTTTCTTTATTTAGTAAACACAGTAATTTAGAAGAAAAAAAAAAAAGAAAAAAAAGCTGATTTGAAGATTTCCTTGCACTGTTTCTACTACCTTGTGTTTCTTAGTATATTATCTCCCACTCTGATCTCTGACCAACACTACCCAGTCCCCACCTACAATGCAAACTGTCATATGCTGCAATAAAGACAGCAAGGGGGCTACATTGTCTAAAATGATCATTTCTCCATATGGTTTACTAATTGCATTTAAAAATTATTATGAGCAGAAGAACAACACAGTCAGCAGATCCAGGATGCAGAAACCAAAATCAAGCATTTCAGCACAGTTGTACGAGTACTTTCTTTCTGTGCTGATTATTCAAACAGAACAAATCATCTGGCCTTCTGCCAAGAACTTTATGAAGTGATTTGAAGGGGAAAGAATCTGTTCTCCACCCCAAGTCACTCTGTGCCAGGGAAGATATGCAGCTGCTATTGCTACAGTCTGTGTATACTGTGAGCTCAGAAAGAAAGGAGGAGTTGCAGCTTACGCGATCGTGCTGACAACAGAATGGTTCTTTAGACTATGGAATGGACAGCATCAGTACTGACTGGATTTCTTTCAAACCAACTTTCTAGATACTTGCAAAGTAAGNATTTCTGTCCATGCTGGAAACAGAAGGTTTATAGGATAAATGATATCAAAACGTGGTCTTAAGACTAGACCTGGACATATAGTCAGCCAACAGTGGTAGAGACTCTCTTATTCTGGTTCTGTCAGTTCCAGCATAACTTTAAAAATAATCCAATGGCCTATTCTGAACATTGATCTATATTAAAGCTAATACTGTGCAGTGTCATTTTCTTTCATACTTGACAATGTGATGTGTTCCTTTTTTACTAAATATGCCTATGTTACACAGTATATTTAATTTTCAACTGTTCTACTTAAGACCTAAACAGCAGATCTGAAGTGCATGAATGGAGACATAGCTGCCCATCAATCATACTTGCATTGGAATTATAAAGTAGTTAACGTGAAAATTAAAATAAAAGTTTAAATAAGTGATAAGACAATGTCTAGTGATGTGCTGAACAATTGCTGGAGAAATGGTGTAATCTAAATCACAGGGAAAAAAAAAAACACAAAAGCATATATAGGACAAGCAAAAAAGTTTTATGACACAGAAACTGATCTCAAACACAGAAAATTATTAAATATAATGAGATATCTCCTGATTGACATAGAGAAAAGCAAATCAAGAAGCAAGACAAATCTCCCAAAGATCCCAGGTAAAAGTTTTCATATTGATGACACACTATGAGAAACATTTGACTATCTGTCAGTGTTAATGCAAACATCCCAGATACGGAACATGTTCACTGACAGTCCCATTTTAGTGTGCAAGACAGGAAATGAACATCCTTTCCTTCCATTAGCTCTGGGCTTCTGCAGGCATAAAAAAAAAAGAAAAAAAAGAAAAAAAAGAGTGAACTTATCTGTCTTTATGCAAGAGACAACTGCAATACATCTATTAAAAGTCTATTGACAGGTGCCATCTTAATAGCATAACTCATCTCCTAAAATGAAACTTTAAAGTTTGGAGCTTTGGAAGAGAAAGGCCTGAGGCATTAACCTTGACAAGAATTTTTAAGTACAGACTTGTATAAAAGTGATTATCCCAGAATATCTGTTTGATATTGCTTTTGCAGCTCTTGACTGCCATCAGATTATATACCCAGGTACGGTTCTCACCCTGGGGCTGGTCAAATCTGTTGTCACCAGAATTNATGGAAAAAGATCACCTTTTTAATAGTAGAAGCTACACTTCTTAAATTGTAAACGTAACCAATAGGTTACATCCCAGGACTTCTCATACTGATTTAATAGAGAATTGGGAAGGTTTTTAATACTTTGTCCTATCACAAAGCACAGAGAATCTTACACTATTACTTTAAAAATTCTATTCAGAGAAAGTATCCTTCAGTTCGTCAGAAATTTAGAAGAATTGACTAAAAAAATAAAATTTCTATATGCAGGTTTCTTTATTTAGTAAACACAGTAATTTAGAAGAAAAAAAAAAAAGAAAAAAAAGCTGATTTAAAGATTTCCTTGCACTGTTTCTACTACCTTGTGTTTCTTAGTATATTATCTCCCACTCTGATCTCTGACCAACACTACCCAGTCCCCACCTACAATGCAAACTGTCATATGCTGCAATAAAGACAGCAAGGGGGCTACATTGTCTAAAATGATCATTTCTCCATATGGTTTACTAATTGCATTTAAAAATTATTATGAGCAGAAGAACAACACAGTCAGCAGATCCAGGATGCAGAAACCAAAATCAAGCATTTCAGCACAGTTGTACGAGTACTTTCTTTCTGTGCTGATTATTCAAACAGAACAAATCATCTGGCCTTCTGCCAAGAACTTTATGAAGTGATTTGAAGGGGAAAGAATCTGTTCTCCACCCCAAGTCACTCTGTGCCAGGGAAGATATGCAGCTGCTATTGCTACAGTCTGTGTATACTGTGAGCTCAGAAAGAAAGGAGGAGTTGCAGCTTACGCGATCGTGCTGACAACAGAATGGTTCTTTAGACTATGGAATGGACAGCATCAGTACTGACTGGATTTCTTTCAAACCAACTTTCTAGATACTTGCAAAGTAAGNGGTTTATAGGATAAATGATATCAAAACGTGGTCTTAAGACTAGACCTGGACATATAGTCAGCCAACAGTGGTAGAGACTCTCTTATTCTGGTTCTGTCAGTTCCAGCATAACTTTAAAAATAATCCAATGGCCTATTCTGAACATTGATCTATATTAAAGCTAATACTGTGCAGTGTCATTTTCTTTCATACTTGACAATGTGATGTGTTCCTTTTTTACTAAATATGCCTATGTTACACAGTATATTTAATTTTCAACTGTTCTACTTAAGACCTAAACAGCAGATCTGAAGTGCATGAATGGAGACATAGCTGCCCATCAATCATACTTGCATTGGAATTATAAAGTAGTTAACGTGAAAATTAAAATAAAAGTTTAAATAAGTGATAAGACAATGTCTAGTGATGTGCTGAACAATTGCTGGAGAAATGGTGTAATCTAAATCACAGGGAAAAAAAAAAACACAAAAGCATATATAGGACAAGCAAAAAAGTTTTATGACACAGAAACTGATCTCAAACACAGAAAATTATTAAATATAATGAGATATCTCCTGATTGACATAGAGAAAAGCAAATCAAGAAGCAAGACAAATCTCCCAAAGATCCCAGGTAAAAGTTTTCATATTGATGACACACTATGAGAAACATTTGACTATCTGTCAGTGTTAATGCAAACATCCCAGATACGGAACATGTTCACTGACAGTCCCATTTTAGTGTGCAAGACAGGAAATGAACATCCTTTCCTTCCATTAGCTCTGGGCTTCTGCAGGCATAAAAAAAAAAGAAAAAAAAGAAAAAAAAGAGGGAACTTATCTGTCTTTATGCAAGAGACAACTGCAATACATCTATTAAAAGTCTATTGACAGGTGCCATCTTAATAGCATAACTCATCTCCTAAAATGAAACTTTAAAGTTTGGAGCTTTGGAAGAGAAAGGCCTGAGGCATTAACCTTGACAAGAATTTTTAAGTACAGACTTGTATAAAAGTGATTATCCCAGAATATCTGTTTGATATTGCTTTTGCAGCTCTTGACTGCCATCAGATTATATACCCAGGTACGGTTCTCACCCTGGGGCTGGTCAAATCTGTTGTCACCAGAATTGTTGTCACTAAAAATCTTCCTGAGATCCTGCTTTGCTTTATCTTAACACTGATGTCTAGTAGCGACACAGTGTAAAGAGAGAACTACCATACAAAGCAACATAAGTTTTCTATGTGTTCTAACTTGTTGCTTGCAATATGCATGTAACAGCAACTCAGAATGAGCTTGAAAAGCAGCAGTTGCAAGGTCTTGGATAAAATTATGGCCATATTTTCTTGTTTTCCAAATGTCAAAACCTAAACATTCCCATCTTGTTAGGGTTATTTTAAAAGTATGCACCACCATTTTTATATATTTATTTTGTGCAATGTTATTCTCTGAAACTTCTGTATGTGCATGTACACTTACACACACAAATGCACGTCAACATTTTCTGTTGAGACTCACAGCAAATAGAAAGTGTGAGAGCCAAGACTAGGTAAATAACTGTAGAACAAATTAAAAATGTTGCAAAGCAACATGTTCAAAAGATTTTAAATAAAATTCATTGAAATCAAACAAAGCAACATTTATGCATTTTCTACTAAAGTGATTTAAATCACAAGTTTTCTGGGACAAGTACTGCGTTCTCTTCATGCTTTAAATCACACAAGGCAAAAGGGAGCACTCAAATAGTTACAGGCCAGATCTAAGCTCATGAAAATTGTTTATGCCTTCTGCAATACTTTGGTAGAATTCAGTTGAGCCCTACATGAGCAGTGTTTACAACCTCTAAATGCATAAATAAATAAATAAANTCCTTGCACTGTTTCTACTACCTTGTGTTTCTTAGTATATTATCTCCCACTCTGATCTCTGACCAACACTACCCAGTCCCCACCTACAATGCAAACTGTCATATGCTGCAATAAAGACAGCAAGGGGGCTACATTGTCTAAAATGATCATTTCTCCATATGGTTTACTAATTGCATTTAAAAATTATTATGAGCAGAAGAACAACACAGTCAGCAGATCCAGGATGCAGAAACCAAAATCAAGCATTTCAGCACAGTTGTACGAGTACTTTCTTTCTGTGCTGATTATTCAAACAGAACAAATCATCTGGCCTTCTGCCAAGAACTTTATGAAGTGATTTGAAGGGGAAAGAATCTGTTCTCCACCCCAAGTCACTCTGTGCCAGGGAAGATATGCAGCTGCTATTGCTACAGTCTGTGTATACTGTGAGCTCAGAAAGAAAGGAGGAGTTGCAGCTTACGCGATCGTGCTGACAACAGAATGGTTCTTTAGACTATGGAATGGACAGCATCAGTACTGACTGGATTTCTTTCAAACCAACTTTCTAGATACTTGCAAAGTAAGGACAGATGTATTAGGCATCGGTTACATTTCATTTAAGAACAAGCAACAGAATCAACAGACTATAAAGAGAATTGGGACATTAGAGTTACAAGTCCTCATACGTTCAGTTTTTTCTACAGATAGTATAATTTAAATTGTTCTCTTTAACAACTTAGTCTCCATACTAGTGTGTATATATTATATATATATATACTATATATATATATATATATAT
>VXAB01003745.1:55443-146629 GCA_013399175.1 Odontophorus gujanensis
CAAGACTAGGTAAATAACTGTAGAACAAATTAAAAATGTTGCAAAGCAACATGTTCAAAAGATTTTAAATAAAATTCATTGAAATCAAACAAAGCAACATTTATGCATTTTCTACTAAAGTGATTTAAATCACAAGTTTTCTGGGACAAGTACTGCGTTCTCTTCATGCTTTAAATCACACAAGGCAAAAGGGAGCACTCAAATAGTTACAGGCCAGATCTAAGCTCATGAAAATTGTTTATGCCTTCTGCAATACTTTGGTAGAATTCAGTTGAGCCCTACATGAGCAGTGTTTACAACCTCTAAATGCATAAATAAATAAATAAATAACAGCAAAAAATCCTCCAAAAAAACAAGAAACAAAAACCAAGCAAGCTTGAGCATGGTAGAATCTGGGAACAGAAGCTGTCCTGGGTGAACCAGACACTGAGGCCACAGAAAAACTCTGCCCCATGTAAAAAATTATGAAAACTCAGAAAGTAAAAATTATTCTTTTAAAAATCTTATCTCCAGTCAAGCAGATTGTCAAAAAGTTTTGACAGAAATGCCTTAAGTAATATATACATATCTTGTATATAGAACTGAATCATCTAGCTTTTACAAAACTAAAGTGTATCTATCTATTACCTGCAACATCGGCAGTATCAAAGCTGTTTCACATGTCTAGAAACGAATGGAACCAAAAAAAAACAGGTTAAGCTTATTTATAGCAAACATTATGACTTTAATAGATGTATGAAAAGCAATAACAAACTCCAAATTACCATGAACAGTATGTTATACTGTTTCCTTGCTTAAAAATCAACAAATTATTTTTAAAAGTATATAAAAGATCTGCTGTAATTCATAGTCCACCACTCTGCTCCAATGGAGCATACTTACTCTGAGGTGAATATGCTGCTGTGTCTGTGAGCTGCTTACACAAAAAATATATGAGAAAAACTTGAATCTGTTTTATTAGAACTGCCCAGAGCATCAGACTGCAGCATCCAGGTTGCTGGGAAGAAAGAACTGCTGTGTAAGGTGCTTAATCAGCATGGTCACTCTGCCCAGTACAGGTTGCAAAGTCCTGACTGAAAATAATAACATTTTCTTAGAAACATGCAATTTTGTTGATGGCGGATAATACCAATTTCTTTGAGCACATTTCAGTAACATTCCTGGTTGGCAGAGGCTTAGAAATCTGCCATCGCTATTATCACTAACTCCATTCTCTGGTCTTCATGATCTACTTTAAGAGTGCTTCGAGGTTTCAGGTATTTGAGTGTCTGACTCGAACAGATCTATTCAAATTAGTATACTGGGAGCTAACCATGTGAACTCTCCTCATTTTGATTAGCATAAGCATATGGAAACCAAACAGTGGAAGCTATTATACTAGTAAAGGGTACTAGTAAATGTCATAGCCTACATATCAAACCTTCATTTATAGACTCACAGAATTGTAGAATTACCAAGGCTGGAAAAGACCTCTAAGATCATCTAGTCCAACTGTCCACCTACCACCAATGTTGCTTACTAAACCATGTCCCCCAGTACAACATCTAAACATTTCTTGATCATCACAAGAGATGGAGACTTCACCACTTCCCCGAGTAGCCCGCTCCAATATCTCACCACTCTTTCTGAGAAGAAATTTTTCCTAATAGCCAACTTGAACCTCCCCTGGCACAGCTTTTCCCACACCATTCCCTCTTGTCCTACCATTAGGGAGAATAGGCCAACCACAACCTCACAGCAGCCTCTTATCAGGGAGTTGTCAAGAGTGATAAGGTCTCCCTTAAGCCTCCTCTTCTCCAGACTGAATAATCCCAGTTCCCTCAGCTGCTCCTCAAAAGACCTGTATTCCAGACTCCCCACAAACTTCATTGCCCTTCTCAGGACATGCTCCAGGAACCTTAATGTCTTTCTTGTAGTGAGGGGCCCAAAACTGAACACAGTACTCAAAGTGTGTCTGTCTTACCAGCTGTATTAGGTTATCTTCCACACATTCTAGAAGCTTCCTAGACTGCTTCCTCTGTGGTACATTTTACTTTCATCTTATATCAAGGAAGTTGAAATCCTCCATGAGAACTAGGGCCAGTTATCACACAACTTCTGCCAGTTGCTTGTAGAATTCCTCGTCCATCTCTTCATCTTGGTTAGGTGGTCTATAACAGATCCCACCAGGATGTCAGCCCTGTTGGCCTTCTCCCTGATCCTTACTGATAGAGACTGAGTCTTACCATCAAGAGCCCTTAGCTCAACACTGAAACACTCTCTAGCAGAGACAGCCATGCCCCTCCTTCCTTGCTTAGTCCTTGTTAAGAGCTTATAGCCATTCATTGCAGCACTCCAGTCATGGGAGTGATCCCACCCTGTTTCAGTAATGGCACCTAAATCATAGCTCGTTAAGACTTCCACTGCTCCCGTTTATTGCCCATGCTGCACGTATTGGTGAAGATGCACTTCAGCGGAGACTTCTGCCTCTCCCCTAACCCTGCCACTGTTCCCTCAGGCTCACCTCTAGCAGGCCTAGTTTTATCCCCTCCCCCTTCAGACCTAGTTTAAAGCCCTTTCAACAAGCCCTGTGAGCTCCTGTACTGGGATCTGTTTCCCCCTTTGAGACAGTTGAGATCCACCTGCAGCCATCTGGCCAGGCACTGAGTAAATTCCTATCTTTTTACACAGAATCTACCATTTCAACATGTGAACTTTAACATTTTCTCTTAAGATGAAAAAAAACTTCTACAACTTCTACTCTGAAACAGTGGTTGCGAGCCTAGAAGTAATCATATCAGTGTAGACTTTTCCTCCCATTGTTTTTAGATCAGTCTCTGCTACTGAATCACAGAAGGTAAGAAGCAGTTTGCAGTTAATCTAAATCTCTCAGGACCTTATCCTTACCAAAGAACAAGGCAAGTTTTGTATTTAACCAAACTCTTGCCAAAAGCATTAACACATTGATCAAAATGCCTGCCTTTCCAGTCAGATCTACTTAATCTAATCACATGTGTACTAAATACTATTTTATCTCAGTGTCTCTCAGCAGATCAAATGTCTTATTGCAAAAGTCTTCAAAAGGTGTGGGGCAGACCTTGAACAAACATTCAATTCATTTGTCCCCACACATTCATTCTAGCTGCCCAGTCTTGTCCTTGATGTGAGCAGCTTTGGTTTCCTCAGAACTAACTCTGGATACAGTTATGTTACTGAAACAGATAGCAATTATTTGCTCAACAGCTCAGAGTAGCGTGAACTCTTTGACCCTGAACTGGATTTGAGACCTAGCAAGAAAACATGATAATAAACAGGAAATCAAAGATACAGAAAGTGCTTTTTTGTGTGAATTAACCACGAAGCAAGTTGCTGTACTCCGTATTCAGTTGAACTATTTTACATGTCATATACATCCTCAGACATTCTTTTTAGCTTTATGTGAACAGTACCAACGCTAGAATAAAACACAAAGCCAACTACAGGCGCTAAGTGTGGTTTACTAGTAGCCATTATTGATTGAAATAGTCAAGTGGACCACACATGCTGCTTTGATGATCTCAAGAAACAAAAAATATGTGCTACCTTACTAAAGCAGAAGCATAGAGGATTAATATCAGAAGTCTTGACTTCCAGTTCCAAAGGAATATATGAATATCCATATTGCTCTTAAATACCAGCCAATGAATGGTATCAGACACGCAGGAAACAAAACAGCTCACTCGGCAAATTAAGCTCATCTGATGTTTCTATTGTTTCTAGGAAGCAGGACAATTATTAACTTCCCATATTGTGAAAAATAACAAACACATTTTGTAAATGGCAGCTCAGAATGATAGAACACCACTTTTCTGTGCAAAATAAACCGATATGGTTTAATATCTCAACAGTTTTAAATAAGATATCCAATGTAAGAAACTGTAGCGGCACACACTGGGAAAGTAGAAGGAGGATTTTAAAGTAGAGACAATAACCAAGCCATGTAGCAGTTTGAGGTTGGAAGGGACCTTAAAGTTCATCTATCTCCAACCCCTCTACTGTGAGCAAGGACATGTTCCACTAGATTGGGTTGTGCAAAGCCTTGCAGGTATACTCAAACCACTGCTGCCACATTCATGATTAGCTCCAGTTTAAGGAAGCTGCTGCTTTTGTTTATGTGTTGAGCTGGACAATATGTGGAATGTACCATTTGAAATGCTAATAGAAGATGAAGTTGACCCAGCTCTCTGCTTTATAACAGATCTAAGTATTACAATAGTTTTTATTTTAAGCTTTGTTTTCTTTGAGAATAAAAACACAGCATAGCTCTGTATCTGTATCTGAGCCTCTGAAGTACTACAGACAAAACATACAAAACATTTTTCACTTGTATTAAAATGAAGTAACAACAAAATATAGGAGCTCTCACAAGGAGCATTCTGATCCTTGATTTTACTTACAATATGTAGATATATTTTAATTTGAACCACAGTATCTGTAGCTCTTCAGGTAATGAGGCCCCTCACCCACTGTCAGAGTACTCAATCATCAGACGTACTAACAGTAAGATATTTTCACTTCCCATGCACTGTCTGGACTGCTCAAGCAACTCAAAATGGATCACGTACACTGATCTAAGAGGTAGATATTGTTGATCAACAGCAAGTGCTAAGCATAGTGTGTATCTATACTTTGCAGAAGCAAAAGTGGGCAATTCAATGCTGGAAAAGGTACCTATATCTAATCAGAATCTAGAGGCTGCTCCAAGGTATAGATGCCAACAACTGCATTAACTTATCAATTAAAGCCCTCCACAGGGAGAAGACCTTGGGTTTGGTCTCTGCTGTCAGAATTCTTCTTTATCTACACTCAACAGTAAAACAGCTGAAATAGTTTTGGCTGGCTGCTGAGCAATCCAGGCTTAATGAAATATTCTAACCAGCACAATTTTAAGGCATGAACTTGCAGGACTGAGGCATTGGAACTCAGATGAAAATGGGCCCTGCAGCCCACAGATTTTTGGTCTCTGGACTTTTTATGTATGTACAGAGTGATTCAGAATGACAAGAAACAACTTGAAGTTGCAACAGTTCCTGCTGTATGAGTTTAAGCAAGACCTAGTCGCTGACTTCTTCCAGTTGAGACAATTCTGAGCACCAGGCAGACAGAAAACCAGCAAACTAGGAAACCTTGGAATCAAATAACAGGTAAATTCAGACATTTGAAGAGTCAGAGGCTGAACAAGGTTTGCTTGGAGCAATTTTAGAATCAAAAACTTCAAGCATGCCAGAGTTCTGTTTCCAGTGCCAAAGTCCTAATTGGTTTAAGCCCTAGAAACAACACGGAGTGGAAAAATATTAACACGTTTGTGCTAGTGGATCAAAGAACAAAGTGATTTCCCAAGGCTGCTTTGGCAAAAGAGACGAAAACTGAACACACAGTTCTCACGGCCTAGCCCGGCATTTCAATCAGAAGATTCTTCTTAGAAGATTTATTTCCCAGATAATCTTAGCAGTAATGCACTGTCCTCTTACTCCCTCCTCCATCACAAGTTGGTCAAATTATCATCTAATTATAACTACCCTAAAAAAGACTGTTTGCTCTTTCATTGTGCTAAGGAACCTAAACATATTCTATCCTCGTAGAACACATTTTCTGGATGCCTGATAAAATCTGCTGGTCTCCTCTGGACTCTTTTCAATTAGCATACATCTTCTGAAAAGCAACAGTTCAGATTAGTTTTGGGCACAGTACCAAATTGAGAATGATAATTATTAAAAGCTCTCTCAAAACATTTCAGTTTAGGCACTTACAGAGTACACAAGATAAATGTGAAGGAAAATAAAGAAATGCAAGTGTCCCAAGAGAGTTGTATCACCTATTGAAGGCTGACAGAAAACGAAGTCTAATTGTTGCTCTGACACTATTCAAAGTCAGGGAAAGAGCAAATAGATTTTGACAAAGTCAGATAACAGCCAGTCTGTCTTTCCTAAATCATGAATCAGAAATATACAGACCAATATAAAAAGCTGCCATAAGTCTAAGGGAATGAAATAACATAATCTACTGGTATTCTGAAGTCAACACAGAATGTTCAACTCTACAGAAATCTTGTTTGAAGACAGCACTGTATTTATTTTAAGTACTAGGTCTGAACCTGAGGGGTAAAAAAAGAGCCATATTTTATCTAGGTATGTTTGGGAGCAATTTCTCCTTGGGTAAGGAAAATGATGCTCATGCTCAGCTCAATGGCTTCTCTTTCTGTACCACAGTGACTTATGAATCTTAGCATAACATGACAAAATTTCAGAAAATATTCTATCAGTTCTCTGTTACTGATGAAATCCACCAACTTAATGGAAGTTATAGCTATTTGAGATGGACATGTATATTTTTATACATTCATGGTGCCCATTTATACATTAATATCAGCCCACTTTCCAGTATCAGGCAGGCTATTACAATCTTAATAGAAAAAAATACTCAACAGTGAAGGGATCCTATCTCAGAAAGAAGACTGTATAATATCCAAACCACTGCTCAGCAGAAGAAAAATTTGTTCTGTGGAAAAAAAAACCTCTTGTCAAGATCAAACTTAAGCTGTAGAACAAAATCTGAAACAATTTTTGTCTTCTTAAGATGATGGTAAAGAACGTCTACCTCATATATTCAGGTATTTAGTAACCTATATAAGAGTTATCATTACCAATAATAACAAAAACAATTAGGGTTGCTTTTTGGTTTTTATCTTGTTCCTACTTTCATTCAAGCTGCAAGCTATATAAACTTAATTAATAAGTTGCTTCCAAGATGCGTCTTATTCCCATTCAAAAGCAGTGAATAACTAAATTTATCGTATTTCATGCCCTTACTGTCTTAAAGAAAGTATTGGGTAAAAGCGAACTTTGAAAAATATGTGAACAGCAAAGATATATAAAAGAAAAATAAAATAACAGAATCCTGCACAACAACAACAAAAAAAGGAATTTTAGATTGCACATTTTGCATTAAACAATGCAGAAAAAAAAAAAGATATTAAACTCACAAAGGCTTTCCAGGCCAGCAGTGCAAGAGGCAGTCCTTAAATAATTGAAAAAATGACAATGTTGAAGACTAGAAGTGTTTTTATAACAGATAACATTGGGACAGATTATCCTCTAGCGATTACAAAATTCTTTCAGAAAGATCATTTGATTCTCTTCTTCTAATTAAAACCTACCTAGCATTCTTAGTTATGTAGGTCATATAAAAAAAAAAACCCAAAAGGTTTCCTACATCTCAGTATTGCTATCAATAATTTGTTTGCAGGTATTTCAGTATATTAAAAGTAATAGAGAAACTAGAATCTTCTAAAATATACACATTTTTTAACTTTTACACTAAATCTGTATTTTCAAGCTTTGTTTTATAAAACATAATGCCCTCTCATCTACAATACAAAGTAATCTAGATTGAATAAAGATGCAATTACCATATCTTACTACTACTTTCCAAGGCTTATGTTAGCTATTTGACCACTGGTAGTGCAGCGAACACAGCTGTTGAAAAAAGAAAAGCAATAGTAAGCGTTGAAATATCAAATACTAGAATGTAGACCACTACCATGCAGTGTCTTAGGGAAGAAATCTGATTCAGTTATACTAAGATGCTAGTGTAACTGAGTAAGAACAGATTGCCACAGCTTTGCAGAAAGCCCAAGTGATTGTTTGCTATGAGCAAACTATTTCAGAATAAGTTTGGATCATCATTGCCTTAGAAAGGATAATACTTAAGCTTAAATATCTCCACTTCCTTTTGCTCTTTTTACTGTTTCCCTTTTAAACTGTGGCTGGCTTTTAACCTTCCTGAGTGTTTACAATCAACTCAAGTTCAAGGCAAGTAACTATTAAAAAGCTGTAGTGTCCAAAATTATGGGTTCTCACTTGTTTGATAAATGAATGTTTTATCTTTTCTGTTTCACTGAGTCAAACTTTTGTTCTTCTTTTTCTTTTTTCTTTTTTTTAACCAGTTTATTTTCATAGAATAGATATTAAAATAATCTTGTATCCTGAGAGAAGTCAACAAACTTGGTCTGTGATTTCCCTGAAAACGTCCGGACTAGCATGTTCATTATCAACATTAATGTGATACATACTGGGAAGAAGAGGAAAAACCAAGCCATTTAACATTTGAGAAAAACAAGTTAACACTTTCCTCCAGACACAGTTTCTCATTTATCTCATAAAAAAACTTTTATCATGGGAACACTGGCCTTCCTAACTGACATTCTAATATTATTATAGATAGATTGAATATTGCAGCATTTTCAAATAAACTGTTGATTAACTGATAGTTTATATTAAAAAACACCACTGGAAACCCACTATTGACAGAAAGTTTTTTTTTATTATTGTGCAGTAATGAAATGCTTGAAAAGTTACATTAGTCAACATACCTTTTTTCTTAGTAAATTTCTGGAAAAGAACTGAGACTAAGTCAACTCTATGGGGTTCCAAAATTATTATTTTTCTACCTAACACTTCTTAAAGTTTACAAATTACACGTAATTACAAATTACATGTAAACTCCTTCTAGTTAACCAATCCTTCATGAAGACCAAAGCATTAATGGTCTTTCAGTTCTAGAGAGCAAAAAAGGAAATCTTTAAAAGAGCAATGCACCAGCCAGCTACATTGCATGTTTCATTGCCAATAATAATAATAATAACGATAGTAATACTGTGTATGGACAGCAGTCTTGAAGATTTCTGCTGTTCCACTTGATCCCTCTTCTCCCACCTTTCGCTTTTTCAACTTTGTGTTAGTTTTCCTCCTGTTAATGAAGGTAAGATAAGTAGTGGGTAGTACTGTTTTCTGAAAACAAAAACCACCCCTGGGCCTATACTCATAAAGCAGTCTTTCTGTACACAGTATCTCACATCAGTTTTGTAATCCACTCAGTTCTTGGTAAAGTGCCCTTAAAACACACAATAAAATGAATCTATTTGAGCTTATTTTCCATGATTTCCATACACTTTAGTATACAGGAATCTATACTATTGAAAATTCTGAAGAAAGTCTTGTCTACAAAATCTCACATCACACAGAGAAAGAGCTATATGGATTAATTTGGATTTTCTAAACTAAAATTCATGGGCTTTCACTATATCGAAAATATCTGAGACTACATCAGGAAACAGTTCTCAGAATTCAGTGAATCACAGAATTATAGAGTGATTTGGGTTGGAAGAGACTTTCAAGATCATCTAGTTCCAACCCTCTGCCAACACCCTGCTATAGGCAGAGACATCTTCCTCTAGACCAGGTTGCTTGCAGCCTGGCTTTAAATGCTTCCAGGGAGGGGGCATCCATAACCTCATTGGGTAACCTGTTCTAGCGTCTCACCACCATCACAGTGAAGAGTTTCTTCCTGATATCTAGTCTAGATCTACCCTTTTTCAGATTAATTAAATAAAGAAATATTTACATCCATTTCACTTGTGACATTGCCAATATTTTATTGATCATGCAACAAACTGCCACTGGTGTCATCCAGGTGTATGCAGACGATAAAAACAGTGAAGAATGTCTCTATTTCAAATATGCCTTTAGTCCACCTGTCAGATTTGTGCTAAAAATATCTACATTTTAAACTGAATATGCAGAACGTGGAAGTAAAAGTAAAATGCATTTTAAATGCTTTTAAAGAGCAACACTACATTCATTTCTATGGTGAATATACAAGTGTTTTTCCATATTTAAATTTAATTGGTTGAAACACTCCTGTATGTTATAAGAAAAGTGTTAAAATAACTGTTTATAAGTATTCTTATTCCCTTTGAGTGCAAAAGATTCTAAACAGCATATTGAGTATATAGGGTATAAATTTTATGCCTCACTTTAAAATGTGCAACATGCACAGATTGCTAGCAAAACTTTAATTGCAATCCGGGGACAATACATTGCAGCTGCAGGTAAAAAGAATAACAGGAAAATGTAAAGGGATATAGACATTTCTAAGTTCAACATTCTCTAGCCTGTTCTTATTAACAGTTTAAATAGTCATGGGAGGAACTGTTCACCAAGATTACTCTGTTATACCATGGGTGTGTATTGCCTTAAAATTGAAATGCTCTCAACTTAAACAGTGGAATTACACATAAAGAAAAATAACATAACTATACTGTAAGTACTTGATAAAACAAGCAGCAACAACAAAACCCCACCAAAACATCAAAACTGTCACATTAGAACACACTAGCACCACAGTGCACTTTGTTTACTGACATATATACTGTACATTGGCCTAAGTCTTATCTCCAGTTCAGGAAAAGAAGAGTTTTCAGAGACAAAAGGATTACCTGAGCAAAAAAGGATGTGAAGGTAAGAATCCAAGACAGGTCAGAAAGGCAGGTCTGGAGAAAACTGAGGTTTTTCTTAGAAGAAAAGAAAGTCTTAGCAAGAGTTCTGTACAGTAATGCAACATGAAAGTTTTGTATCAAAAGAGAGAAAATTCAGCTCTGAAAGAACAGTGAACACTGAAAGAATCGCTGTAATGTTTAGGGAACAAAATAGATGGTTAAATCTCAGAAAATTCCAAAGTTGAGGATTTGGATTTCTTAGTTTTTCTGATTGATGTTCAGGAAAGGATCACGAAACTTGCAGCTCAAACTGATGGTTGACTAATTCACTTAGGTCATGCATTCACAATAGATGAACACAAATTATGTTCACATGAGAATTTTTGGTTCTGCTACTTAAAGAGCTCAATAAAGGAAAAAGCACATACAGTTTTTTACAACAAACAGAAGCTTGATTTTATGACTGTGGTCCCTAGCACACTATATTTTTCAGTCTTTTTAACTAAAGGATCACCTAACCTCTGGGAAAAGAAAAGAGAACACCCACCCACCCCCCAAAAAACCACAATGTGAGAGACCATCTTGTGCTTATTGTGCCAGAGTAGTCACAATGGCTTTCTATTACAGACAAATACAAATGAAGATTCAAAATTCATCCAGATTTTCATTCTGGCTGGCTTCCTGTTTAACGCTTCTTTCTCTGCTCCCCATTCTTCAAAGGTTAATGTGCAATTCAGTGATGTAGCTTTTCCTTTTTTCTGTAGCCCTTTCAAGACGACATCTTCAGAAGGTTTCTGCTACAACATGCCATCTATTTTCTCCAAGTCTGTATGAATTTAACAGTCATTGAAGATACAATGAAGGTGGCCACTGAATTCAAGTTATTATGGAGGTGCAGAGGTATTTGGTCAGTGAAAACATGTGCTCAACATTGATCTTGCTTCTACAGAGCGTGACACTGACATTATTTTTCCTACTTTGCATTTCTCTTTCCAAAACTCATTGTCCATTTACTAGGGATAAAAGAAACAAACATAAAATCTAGCCACTGAAATGTGAACATATCAACACAAGCTATTCCCACCACCTTACTTAAATGCCCTTTTATACCTCATGCCTTATGGACAGTGTTATTCCCTTCCTTCCGGCAGCTCCACACTGGCCTCCTTCACACCCCTACCCTTCTGTTGTATACCACTTACTTTCATAAACTGTGAGTTTAGTCCTTCATTCACCGTTACCTGACTTATCTCCTCAGACATTTAAGCAACACCCAGCTGCTAATTATCTCCTCCCAACCTCTCCCTGTCTGAGGCCTGCTTCTAAGCCAGAAGTGCAGACAAGCTTCAGAACAGCAATCCTGTATGAGGGCAGGACTTCAAATAGAGGATCAGCATTTTTCTGCTGCAATTTTAAGTGAATTCATATTAGTAAATTTCATACTACAGTGTGAAAATAGTACTTGATAAAAAGATACTATTCACTTTGCCTGCATCTCAAACATGTTCATGTGAAATTTGCTTTTCTAAGCTTAAGAGTTTGCAGTAACAAAGCAAATGGGTCTGTTCCTTACAATGGGAGATGAGATGTACTGGTTTGTAAGCAATTTATTTTCACAAAGTAAGTTTTATGTTCCACAATGCGAAGGGATAGCCCACCAGAAACAACACTTTCACAAGTTATTTCCATTGATTTTTAGGATTTGGCACACAAACTTCTATGCTTACATGAAAAAAGTAACGTATTTACCATTGGTTCCCCAGTGCCTCAAGGATGAAAAACAGATTTGAAAAAAAGGAAATGTCATGGTATTGAAATGTACTCTCAAAAGTTCAGAAGATGCTTGTATACAGGGGAACCTACACTTTATGGAACTGTAGATAAAAATCAATGCTTTTTATCCCCCTAAGTCTTTCATCAATCCTCTACGAGTACAGTTTTTAGATTAACCTTTTTTTGGTCCAGGCACAGGAAAAAGACTCTCATTTTATTTCCAAATTTCTAGGTAAAGGAACTAATATTGTCTAAGACCAGAGCCAAGCAATTTTATTGATTTCTATGAAGTGGAATCAGGTCATTGCAATTTGTCATTAAAATTAAAAAATTTCTCCACAATGCTGCTTAAAAAACTGAATCATTTTTATGCACTTAAAATTCTTGCTAGGCATAAGGCATCACATCTAGATAGAGTCTTATTGTTTTATCAGATACCTTGTACATAACAGAAGAAACCATATTTCATATCTCAAATATGAAGCAACATATGCATACCTCAAAAGATGGGAGGAGATATGAAAGAGTAGATACTGGAAGGTACTGTACCCAATTTCCCTAACAATTATAAAACTAGGGACTTTAAAGATATGCAGTAAAAATGATTCACATAGGATTCTACTTTCAGGCAGTAAAAATGATTCACATAGGATTCTACTTCCAGCATAACGTTGAAACATACATTACCATTGGAAGAAAATCTTGTCCCTTATTTGCTACATAAGATATTTTCAGATGTTCAAGATACATTTTACATAAATATGTAAATAAATAAAAACATACTACTTTGAGATAATAACATACAGTCTACTTTCAGATTGCAACAACCATGGAATCAGAAAGAGAAATATGAGGAGACTCTGACAGTGTGCCAACAGTGCAGACATTCAGTTGTTACAGGGAGTGTTTATTGTTCTGGAACAGGAGCCAATACTGTGCATTGAAAAGCCATTGGTTATCTCTGAATACTGTTGGGAAGAAGGACCAAAACGTAAAACTTTCCAGCTGCTCCACCTAAGTTCCCTAACTGAAGTCTTGCACTACTTCATTGTGCTTTTGTGAAGCTGCAAAGAGACTGCACAAGAGCAAGCCTTGTGGTTGGTTTGAGTTTTTGAAGCTGAGGAGGGCACAAAGCTTGGATTCCCTAGGTCACAAGTTCTCTACTCATGACACTGTAAATCTGGTGATCCCTGCTGCCATGATTCCCTCCACTTCTGTCCTTACAGTAACTTTTATACTTCATACTGATTTCAGACACTTGTGTATTGTGTAGACCCTAACCTAATTTCACTCTGATCCACCCCACCACTGATTTCTGCTGACATAATAACTAGTCTGGACCCAAAATTCTTAAGCTCACTGAAGAGGAAAGACACAACTCCAAGCAGTGGACACATCTTCTGTAACCTAGATTTTAAGAAATAAAAAAAACCATTCAAAAATCCATGTCTACTAAATACAACAATTGTTCAACCGTGTAAGAAGATCTATGAACATCTAAGGATAAAATCATTGTATGCTGGAGTCTATTTTGTAGATACTTACTATGAGTCTGACATTTCCATAATTCTCCTAACTTTGCAAGGAAAACAAATTGCAGAAATGCACCCAAGGAGACACAGTAAAAATAGTTTCAATAGACTCATAAGTGACTATCAAGAATACTGGGTACAAATTACTTCTATATTGCATTTTAAATAAATCTTTATGCAGACTTATTTGTAAAGGTCAAACTTTGGTTGATTTATGTTTTCATAAGGCTTATGTATTTCAACCTCTAAAGAGAAGAGCTTTAAACCACTAAAGCAATTGAAGCTGCATTCATTCCTCCCAGGCCTTCAGCACTGTATGATGGCTGTAATCTTTACTGGCCACAGCACAGTAGAAAAAAATAAGGTGGTTATCTGCAAAAGGCGATGCTTATACTTTTTCTGATTCTTAAGAAGTGTAGCTATTAAGTATAACTTAAACATTTTCAGTTACTTTTCCATGTATGGATTATAAACATTATGCATATACTTTTATTACCTATTAGCCCTAAAACCGGGAAAAACTGAAAAGTTGAAGAGTCTTGAGGTTTTATAAGACATTTAAAACCAAAATTATAACATTAATAAATTTGTGACATTTTGCTTTTGTAAGGGTATCAAATGCCTTCTTAAGAGAGAATAATACTTGGAAGGTCACTGTTACACAGGGTGAGACAAATAATATGACAAAGCTTGTTTTGAAACAATGAGAAAGCAAGCCAGAGAAGACCACAGTTTGTATACTGAGTATTGTCTCAAGCCACTACATTATAGGAGCACTTTGTTTTTTATGTAAGTAGACTATGGTGCTCATACTTTTAATGAAATGTCAGCATCAGATTATTAACAGGACCAGCAAGCAAAGCCTAGTAAGAGGAGAACCTCAGAAGTGGAGAAATTAATAGCTTACGTACAGAGAGAAATATAAATGTTCTTGTTTCCTTTACTTCTTCTATGCTGTTGAGATGCAATGCTGCATCCAATGAAAAGGTCCTCAATATATTCTTTACCCATTAAAAAATACTGCTACCTAAAGGTAGTGGCATTTTTACTCTAGTTTTCAATTAGACTGTTTTACATCAGATCAAGCAAAGAATAAAGTGGGAACGACAAGTGGAACTTACTAGCAGATCTGAAGGATTATAGAAGTAGTCTGTTACAGTAAGTTAGTATCTAATTTTGGGCTCAGAACACAATCAAGACTGTAGCTTTCCTTAAATGCAACCTTTAGCTGATGAACACAAGAGCGTTTACTGAATTCTGCACACCTGAAAACCGCAAAACTTACTGCTCGCGATGGACCTTCGCAGTCTGCAGATCACACCTCCTGATACAAATGCAGTGTGCAAAAGCTCAAACTACTTCAGTTTCAAGCAACTTGTATTATCAGTTAAAAGATCATAGTGTCATAGAATAATCTGAGTTGAAAGGGACCCACAAAGATCAAGCCCAACTCCTCTGAGAGTGTTGTCCACACACTCGAACTCTGGCAGCTTAGAGCCGTGACCACTGTTCTCTCAAGCCTGCTCTAGGGCCCCAACACCCCCAGGTGAATGCCCTGTCCCTAACTCCCACCCACCCTTCCCCTGGCTCAGCTCCATGACGTTCCCTCGGGCCCTGTCAGTCACAGAGAGCAAAGCTCAGAGCTGCCCCTCCTCTGCTACCTGTGAGGTAGGTTGCCATGAGGTCTCCCCTCAGTCTCCTCCTCCCTGGACTGAATAAACCTAGGGACCTCAGCTGATATCTCTGATATCGTGATGCCCACACCTGCACCCAGTGCTTGAGACGAGGCTGCACCAGGTGGAGCAGAGCAGGACAACCCTTCTGAACAGCACAAAAACATTTCTCAAATTTTAACTTTACAGAACACCGTTTTCCCCAAACTTTGTGTCTCCCCTAGAAATCCTCCATAAAGAATGAACAGGTTGGCAGGCAGCACTTCTCGCGCTGCCCAGGTGCTCCTGCCAGCTGCCTTGTGCTTGCTCCCACTGAGTTGTTCCAGAGGGAGGTCGGACGTGAGAGGAGCCCAGCCAGGCGCGTCCCGGCGCCTCTAACGCAGCCCAATATCGCAGCCACCCTTCCTTTATCACTCGCGGAACAGCGGGGTGCGACGGGATCTCGGAGCAAACCGCGGCCGCCTTTATCCGGCCAGCTCACGCCGCTCACGGCCGCCACCTCCGCGCCGGATGGCTGCCCCTCCTCCCCACGCGGAGCGGCTGATTCAGCCCGCCCGGCTCTCTCCCCGCCACAGCACCCGACTTGGTTCAGCCCGGGGCAGGCGCTAGCAGTAAGCCCTGTCCCCTTGGAAGAGCCTCGTTCAGCCTCTCCTTTCTCCCTCCCACTGCCGCTGCGCACTGCTCGGCTCTGGCTGGGCCCGGGCGGCGGCGGCTGCGGCGGCTCCATAAGTTCCCGGGCCCGGGGCGCGCGCACGGTGCTGTCCGTCCGGCGGGGGCGCGCAGGGGGTGCCGTGCGCGATCCGCCGATGCCGCGGTGAGATGGCATCGTCCTGTGCGGAGGGGTGAGCAGCCGGAGGGAGAGAAAGGAGAAGGAGAAAAAGGTGCGTGGAGGAGGAGGAGGCGGCAGCTGGGAGGCTGCGAGCCACGGTACGGAACAAAACGGCGCCGCAGCCGTTTCGCTGTGCGAGGCTGGGCCGGCCCGAGGAGGAGGACGGCCGCTGCTTTCCTGTTTCCCCGCATCGGGGGAGCGGGGGCTGCCCTGTCACGGCGCGGCGGGAGGAGGGCGATGGGCGTGGGGGTAAAATGGCGAAGGGCGCCGCGCCGAGGGCTCGCTCCGGCTTTCCGGCTTAACCCATCGCGGCCCCGCGTCCTGCTGCAGGGCGGCGGAGGGGCATGGCTGCTCGTGCTTTCCCCTCGGTGTTCGGCGCTGACGGCCCCTCCCCTGACCGCGGCTGGGAGCGGCGTGCCGCTGTCAGCCGGACACCGCGCGAAGGAACGAGGGCTGAGCCCCCCACTGTCAGCGCCCGGCTGGGATAGAAGCGGGGTGGGGGTCCGGTGTGACGGCCGGGTTCACCATCCTGGGGTGGGACAGAGGAAGGAGGAGAGGAGCGGTGTCCCCCGCAGCGAGATGCTGTCACCTTTCTGGGTACGCGGCGGGCGGAGGTCACTGCTCGGCTGTGTCCGTGAGCGCGTCCGGGGCCTCGGTGTGTGTGTTCAGCTGAGCGGGCCGTGCGAGTGCCAGGCCTCAGAGGGACCTGTTTGTACCACTTCTCTGTCTTTGTGCTGTGCCGAGACGTCGGTGTCAGTGTATATGTAGCTGGATTTTTATTTTTGTGCCGGTTGTCAGCTAAGTTAAAGCAGGGTGGTCTACCTCTCCTTCCAGATCTGCGTGTTTAAACTGCCTTGGAGTGAAAAGGACTGAACGCTGGCTCATTTTAAGGGGAACTCTGCAGTGTTTGCACGTATTTCAGCTGTATCTTCCCACGAGGCCTCCGTGTCATACATAAAATTTTGCCCAGGTTATGCAAGTTTACCACCTAGTAAGCCAATTTTATTACTGTCACCAACCCCAGATGGCTGGGTTATTTATAAACATACACTTGAAAGACAATACTGCCGTGGTAGTTATGTGTCTCCCCTTAAAACTCATATCCTAGTATAATCCTTTTTTTTTTTTTTTTTTTAAAGTGATTTGTATTTGTCTGTGATAGTTCTTCACTAACTTGGTCTTTTCATGTGTATGCCCACTGCCAACATGCCATGTTGGTAGAGGTTTAAACCAAATTATTGTATTAACACAAGTAAAGGTTAAAGAAATTTTGGTAGAAAATATCTGAGGATTTTTCCTTCATTTGAGGAATGTTTAGCAGTTGTAAAAGTATAGCTTATCTGGAAACATGACAGAGGTGCTTTCAAATGGGGCAGCTAGAAATGTTTCCAGCTGATGATGCTTGTGGAACTGTTAAGAATCCTTTTATCACTACTTTGATGTGTGTTTTAGTCTTAAGGATAAAGATGTGATTCTGTAAATGCATGTTACTCGAACAGCTTACCGTTATCAGTAATATTTTTTCAGTGATACCGTAGGATAATTCCCTTAAATACGTAATAATACCTGAAAACATGAAAGCAATTTTGTGTACCCATGACACATTTAATCTGTCAGCATGGAACAACTTGCTACTGAAAGGGTTGTAAGTTCAATTTTGTTGGAAACATGCTTTACATTTTTTGCTGAGCATCAGTGTACAAAACATTATGAGTTTATATGTTCTTGTTTAAGGAATGTCAATGAAATTATAATAATCATCTGTCTAAAGGTGCTTCTTAAATCATGGGAATACTCATATTGTTCAGAGCCAATTTATTTTCCTGATTCCTTGGAAGGAAAAGGAATGTCTGCTAGTTCTGTTGCTTGACTTTTTCCTTTTCTTGTGAAATTGAGAATTTTGGTAAGCTGGAATTGCTATGTGTTTTACAGTGTTGTTTTTTTTTTTTAATTCCTTTTTTTCTGATAAGAACATACTTAGGGTAGGAGATTCTTCTTTTTCTGCCTGACTCTTTTCTTTGTTCCCAAAAACTAGCATCTGTCACAGGAAGTTGGTATTGCGTTCAGCTTTTTTTATGCTTCAGAATCCTTATGATGTTAAAAAACTGGATTGGAAATCTAAGGAACTATAAAAAAAACTAATGACTTAGCCATTTCTAATTAATAAATATGGCTTATCGTTTATTCACTTAGTCAAAATACTGTTAGCTTAAAACCAACAAACAAGAAATACACAATGTCCACCCTTAATTTAATTGGCTAAAATGCAAAAATTGAAGTGACTTGGATGGGGGATTAATTGAGTGATGGATAAATGCAGGCACCTGGGTGTGTGTGATGCCTTCCTTCAAGTCGTGCTTAAAGTCATTCTTGAAAGTTATTTCTAATTTAGATAAAGATATTTTCTTTTTTTATAAAGACTGAAGAGAAGGGATAAATAGGTAATTATCCTTTAAGCTAGGTTAGTACTCTGCTTACCTACTTCTGCACAGTGTAGCATTCACCTCAATTTAAAAGTGTCTTTTGAGCTCTTAACAAATTGCTTAAGACTAAGTCAGTAGATAAGCTGCTCCAGTGTGCCTTCTGGAATAGAAGTTTTTAAACTGGGGGCAGGGTGGCAGTGTTGTTCTGCGGTTTCTGTGGTTGTGTCAGATTAAGTAGATCATATCATTTTTGCTGTCATTATGAAATTTGTAAACTAGAACTGCCAAACTTCCTTTGAATTATGAGTTAAACTATGGCCAGTGACATTCTTTTATTGCTTTGGACAGTGTACAGATACAGAGACCAGGGGCTGCTTATACCTAAGACTGTCTTTAAAAGTTTTTGATTGTGTCAGTAGTCTTCTTTCTTTCTCTTTGTTAGTTCAGACTTAAGATAATCTGTTGGTCGCATATAATGACCTAAAAAAGTCATAGGTGAGGACCATTACATGTTTCAGAGATCTCACTTCTGTTTTCTCGAAGGGAAATGGTTTAGCTGAAGGAGAAATCTCCTTTTCCCCGTCAGCTGGAATTACGGTGATCCAGAAGCATTTTAAGGGCTTGCAGAGCAGCCCTTGTGCCACGTAGAGCAGTTGGAATCGACCCTTAAAGATCATCTAGTCCAACTCCCCCTAGATCTACTTCAAGTGACTAGAGTCTGAACACACTTAATTGTAATCTGTTCAAAACCTGAAGACCTTTTAACATCCTCACTGTTAGGGACATTAACTTGGAGCTACGCAACTGTTCTGGCCGTTAAGTTTTCCTTCTGTAGTTAAAATTCAGCCTCTGAAGTCTAAAGCAAAGAATTTTTCGTTGCCTGAAAGCAACTTGAATGAGTCCTCCAAATGTAATACTGTGTTGCTGACAACACTAGCACATTCTCTTGATCTATCTTAGATATAAATGGCACAGAGTATGAAGAAACACTTGGAGCTGACATTTTCAAGTGAGAATGAAGTACAGTTATTCTATTTTTTCTGTTAGAAATTCAGAGTTAACAATAATATTTTGCTACATTTATTTGTTTTATTTTTTTCCATAGACTTTCAAGCATCATCACTTTGTAACCTGAAGTGGGCAGGAGAGAGCTCTTGTCTGTGCTTCTGTGATACAGAAGAAAATGTTGAAATTATGTTTTGCACACGTTTCTAATTTCTGGGGCTTCTAACCAAGATTTTTATAACTCGAAACATTTTAGTGGAGCAGCAGATTAGCAGAGGATTCCTTTAAAACAAACAAACAAATGAAACCTTTCCTTTGTTTATCATATTCTTAACTGAAAGATAGGAGAGAGCTTGGGCTGTATATATATTTAGTACAGTCACTGGTATTTCTGAATAAATCAGATCAAAGGAGCTACAGTTTTTCAACAGTGGAAAGCTGTTTAACAGGAAGTACAATGTTACTAATCTGTAAAATTGCACAATACAGTCAGGCATCAGAACTGAACAAAGAACACAAGTCCAGTTTTGAAACAGTGCTTGTTTTTTTTTATCCTGTTTTTACTGACATTGTTTTTACTGATTGGTATATTGAATTAACTTTTACGACCTCTAGTGTACACGTTGACATTATGCACAGTGTCTGTTCATAAACATAACAGTCAAAAAGTAAAATATAACATAAAAGGAAAGCTAAAATGAAGAGCAACAGAATTGCCACGTTTCCCTTTTCCCCTCAGGGTAGAAGTGTGAAGCTGCTTTTTCTTAAATTTCAGTTCTCTTAATACCCCTTTTGTTCTACCCTCAATTTTTCTTTTTTCCCTCCTTCTCACTTCCAGTTGTCTTCTTACAGTACCTTTTCAAAAAGTGAGCAGTGCCTTACTTAGGGATCTGGAAAGCTTTCTGTTTAAATAGATAGGATAAAGTATGTTTTTTGACTTTTGGATGAAGGTTTCAAGGATAGGAAAAGTCAAGAATCATGAAAATCTGGAGGGAGACCTATGCAATTTGTCATTTACAAATGACAAGTAATAAATAAAAATTTTTATCTGCTTGTGTTGTAAGAAGTTGCTGACAAAACTGGTTTGCTGTGAAATGGGTGAAAGTGCTTTTTTTTTAAGGTGGTGACTGTTATAGAAACCTAGTTGGAGGCTTAACTTGTAATATGGCAAAAAAAAATGATATAAATATAGTAACTCATATTCTTATGTCAGGGGAAAGGGATTTAAAAGTGATCTGGCAAAATCTGAAAGTGTTGAAATTATTGTTTGAATAATGGAACTTCAGAGGGACGTAATGGGCTAGCTTAATACATGGTGATTGGCACTTTTGTGTTAACATAGGAGACCCAACATGTGCTGGAAGGAGTAGGTGGAAATAATTATCAAAACGGGGTGTAAATTGAGTATTTAGTAATGAAATCCTGACATATTTGTAGATTACTGTATCAAAACGTCTGATTAGGGATGGACAAAAATGTACATGTTGGAAAGTACTAGGAATATGATGTATATTTGCTTGTATACTATTTTTATATTAGTTTTATAAGCTTATTTAAAAACTGCTAAATGTTACTGTAGTATGGCAGCTGGCCCTGGTATTGCTTGGGGATCTCCTTGCTTTAAATCTCATCACAGGTAGTCTGTTGTGCTTCTTGGTTATTTGTATTGAGAATTTGAGTAGGGTATCACAGTCTTATCAGGAAGTAAATGTTAGAAGATACAGTTGGGTTGGCTGATGCATGATTCAAAATCATAGAATCATTAAGGTTGGAAAAGGTCTCTAAGATCATCTATTGTAACAGTCCACCTACCACCAATATTACCCACTAAACTATGTCCTTAAGTACTGCATCACACATTACTTGAACACCTCCAGGGATGGTGACTCCACTAACTTCCTTGAGCAGCCTGTGGTGTTGAGCACCACTTTTTCTAAGAAGAATTTTTTCCTAATAGCCTACCTGAACATCCCCTGATGCAACTTGAGGCCATTCCCTGTTGTCCTATCATTAGTTACCCAGGAGAAGAAGCCAACACCCACCTTCCTACAACCTCCTCTCAGGTTGAAGTCGAGAGCATTAAGGTTTCCCCTGAGCCTTCTCTTCTTTGCTCCAAACAATCCCAACTCCATCAGCTGCTCCTCAAAAGATCTGCGTTCCAGACCCTTCACCAGCTTCACTGACCTTTTCTGAGTGCACTCTAGGATCTCAGTGTCTTTCTTGTAATGAGGTGCGCAAATCTGAACACGGTACTCGGGGTGTAGTGTCACCACAGGGTGAAGATGACCTCCCTGGTACTGCTGACTACTCTTTCTGATGCAAGCCAGGGTGTCACTGGCCTTTTTGGCTCCTGCATACACTGCTGACCCATGTTCAGCCAAGCGTCGACCAACACCCCCACCTCCTTTTCCTCAGTGCAGCTTTCCTACCACACTGCCCTAAGAATGTAGCATTGCATGGGCTTGTTTTAACCAAACTGCAGGGCCTGGCTCCTGGTGTTGAACTTTATCCTGTTGGCCTCAGCCCTGCAATCCAACCTGTCCAGATCCCTCTGAAGGGCCTCACTACCTTCAGGCAGATGAACGCTTCCTCCTAGCTTGATGTCATTTGCAGAATTACTGAGGGTGCACTGAATTCCCTCATCCAGATTATCAATAAAGATATTACAGTACAGAACTGGTTGTTATATAATCAAGGAGAGTATCTGTTGCTAAATATTAGATGTTTCAATAAAAAGATGATAGGCTTTACAGTCCAGGAAATTAACTAATTATGTCTAAATACTTCCTATGAGGAAGTTATTCTAAGATACCTGTTATTCTAGACTGCCCACTACAGGCTTTTCTTTTTTTTTCCAACTACCTGGGACAGCCTGCTGTCAGAAGATTTTGGTGTACTTGCCTATGTTCAGTAAATCTGTTATTTAGCTTGCTTCAGTTTCAAAGCTTAAAAGGCTGTAAAAAAGTAAAATCAAAGGAAATAAATCTTAGTTTGTGAAGGCATACTTTTTCAGCCTGTTTTTCTATGTACTTGAAAATTTTGTTTCACTTTCCTTCCCACCCTTGGAGGAAGTAAGAGTATTTTTTCAGATGTTGATTGACACTACAGCTTAAACAGCTGATGTTCCAAAGTTTGATGTAGAAGATGTAGGAATGGAATAGAGAATAAAGCAGGTAACTTCATCCATGCAACCCGTGCAACATTCATGCAATGTCTCAGATTAATATTTTGTGTATTGTTTTGGTCATTTCTGATGTGTGCTTTGTCTTGAATAACATACAGTAGAACTGGAGAAAGGTACAAGGGGCAACAACGATAACTCATTTCAGTGGATGAGGACTTAAAGAATGACTGAGGATTCTTAATATTCTTCATACTGGAAGAAAGATAATGAATCATAACTGATATAAACAATGGAGCAGTTGATTAATTTCTTTTCCAATATTTTTTACAAAAAAAGAAAACAGCAGAATAAGGCCACATCAAAAAACAGTGGTAAGCATTAGTTTCAAAACAGAACAGCAGTTCTTCATGAAACGAGTGGCTTAGGTGTGAAACTTGTTACAGTAGATGTGAAGTTTATGTGGTATTATGAAATACCTTGTTCAGTTGTTTTAGTCTGTTGTGAGCTAGCTCAGGGCAATATATTGGAGTCTTTGAATCCCAACACCGTATATTTACAGTGAGTAATTTATGTCTGTTTATGATGAATCACAGAATCATAGGGATTGGAAGGGACCTCTAGAGATCATTGAGTCCAACCCCCCTGCCAAAGCAGCTCCCTATACCAGGCAGTGAATCCTCCAGCGCTTTAATGACTGCATGACTTCTGAAAAACCAGGGGACAATGCTCAGCTGAGTGATATGAGGTTGTAATAGGTGAGACTGGCAACATCTGTGCTGGGAATTGGGACATGTTTGAATGGTTGACACTGTTGAGATGGATAGCTGAAAAGACACTTGCATAGCACATTATAAAAAGCAAACTGGAGAAAAGGGTGGGAGCGTGGAGTGAATTCTACTTACACCTTTTGGAGCTATTTTTTGAGATACTTACAGAGGAGAGGTGCATCACATTAAACCTCTTACTGACAGAAGATGTGCAGAGACTCTGTGGACTGTTTCAGACTTTAACCCTGAGACTGTTTCTCTTCCCCTCTTCTCTGGGAACTGACTGTTTGTCCTTTACTGTCTTACCAAAACAAAAGGGGGACTGGGAAATATCTGTTTTGTGAGGCAGTGTTAATGCATTTCTTGTAGTGGGTGTTGCTTAATCATGATTTCTTTAAAACCTCAGAAAAACAAGGGGGAAGTAGTGATGAAAGTCCAGAGGGTGGACTTTGAATTGTTCAGAAGACTAGTACAGGGGGTCCCCTGGGATTCATTCTTGGAGAGTAAAGGGATCTGGGACAGCTGGTTGCTCTCCAAGAAGGAAGTCTTAAAGGCGCAGGAGCAGGCTGTCCTCCTGAGCTGCAAATGAGTCGGTATGGATAAACAGGGAGCTTTTCTTGAGGCTCCAGGAGAAAAAGGGAATCTACCTCCTGTGAAAGAAGGGGCAGGTAACTCAGAAAGAATACTAAGAAGTTGTTAAGATGTGCAGAAAGAAAATTAAAAGCCTAGCTTGAACTCAACCTGGCCGCTGGGGTAAATGGGAGCAAGAAACTCTTTGACAAATATATCAGCAGTAAGAGGAGGACCAAGGAGAATCTCCATTCTTTACTGGGTGAGGCTGGGACTGTGACCTCTAAGGATAAAGAAAAGGCTGAGGTTCTCAATGCCTTCTTTATTTCTGTCCTTAAAAGTCAGACCAGTTATCCTCAGGGTACTCCACTCTCTGGCCTGTAAGTCTCGGTTGGGGAGCAGAATAAATCCGCCACTATTCAGGAGGAAACAGTCAGAGATGTACTATTCCAACTGGACTGCCATAAATCCATTGGGCTGGATGAAATTCACCCGAGAGTGCTGAGGGAACTGGCAGAGGTGATAGTCGATCCACTCTCCATCATCTATAAGTGCTCCTGGTGAGATCCCAGAAGACTGTAGGCTTGCCAGTGTGACTCCCATCTACAAAAAGAATTGTAAGGAGAATTCGGGGAATTAGAGGTCTGTTAACCTGACCTTGGTGCCAGGGAAGGTTATGGAGCAGATTGTCTTGAGGGAGATCATGCAGCATGTGCAGGACGACTGGGGGATCAGGCCTAGCCAGCATGGGTTCATGAAGGGCAGGTCCTATTTGACCAACTTTATCTTCTTCTATGATCTAATGACCTGTCTGGTGGATGAGGAAAAGGCTGCTGTTGCAGTCTACCTAGACTTCAGCAAAGCCTTTGACACAGTATTCTCCTGCAGAAGCTGGCAGCCTGTGACTTGGACAGGTACACTCTTGGCTGGGTAAGGAGCTGGCTGGAAGGCCGGGCCCAGAGAGTGGTGGTGAATGGATATAAATCCAGCTTGTGACCGGTCATGAGTGGTGTTCCCCAGGGGTTAGTACTTAGGCCTGTCCTGTTTAATGTCTTTATTGATGACCTGGAGGAGGGCATTGAGTGCACCCTCAGTAAGTTTGCAGATGGCACTAAGTTGGCTGGAAGTGTTGATCTGCCTGGGGGTAGAAAGGCCCTACAGAGGGGTCTGGACAGTCTGGATCACTGGGCTGAAGCCAATGGGATGAGGTTCATTGAGACCAAGTGCCAGGTCCTCCACTTTCGCCACAACAACCCCAGGCAATGCTACAGGCTTGGGGCAGAGTGGCTGGAAGACTGTGTAGAGGAAATAGACCTGGAGGTGTTGATCAGTGCTCAGCTGAACATGAGCCTGCAGTGTGCCCAGGTGGCCAAAAAGGCCAATGACATCCTGACTTGTATCAGAAATAGCGTTGCCAGCAGGAACAAGAAAGTAATTGTCCTCCTGTACTCAGCACTGGTAAGGCCTCACCTCGAGTGCTGTGTTCACTTCTGGCCCTCTCACTGCAAGAAATACTTGGATGCCCTGGAGCATGTCTAGAGAAGGGCAACAAAGCTGGTGAGTGTTCTGGAGCATAGGCCTTATGAGGAATGGCTGAGAGAGCTGGGATTGTTCAGTCTGGAAAAGGTGAGGCTCAGAGGAGAACTTAGTGCTCTCTACAGCTGCATGAAAGGGGGTTGTGGTGAGGTGGGGGTCAACCTCTTCTCCTGAGTAACTAGTGATAAGATGAGAAGGAATGGCTTCAAGTTGCACCAGGGGCGATTCAGGTTGGATGTTAGAAAATACTTATCCGAAAGAGCGGTCAGGCACTGGAATGGACTGCTCAGGGAGGTGGTGGAGTCACCAACCCTGGAGGTGATCAGAGAACAATTAGATGTTGTGTTGAGGAACATGGTTTAGAGAAAACTATTGGTGATAGGCGGACAGTTGGACTGGATGGTCTCGTAGGTCTATTTCCAACCTTGATGGTTCTGTGATTCTGTGAGGACACAACAGAAGCAGCAAAGATCTTGGTCAGTGTTATTTTATATTCCTTTGGAATTTTTTTGTAAGTTCTACTATAACTGCAATAGAGACATGTTTATGCTGGTTGTGGCTAATTGTGACTAATAAGGTTGTGGTGATAGGTGTGAATTGATCTGAGTGGATTTTGTTAGCTAACCTGGCACTCTTGGTATGTTCCCAGGCTGCCTGCCTACTCTGAAGCCTGTACTTCTCCATTTTCCGTAATACTATAATACACAGAGCTAAATTTGATGCTGGAGTGTCTGTGTAACTATGGTCAAGTTTTTGTTTTCCTATATAAGTATTCTAAAAATAATATTTTAGGGCTATATTCTGGTATGTTACTTCACTTTGTTCTTGATGCAAGGCTGATACGCAGTAACATAGGATTGTCCATAGCAGTGGGCAGCCCAGTGAATCATATCATAGAATGATTTGAGTTGGAAGAGACATTTAAGATCATCTAGTTCCAACCTCTCTGCTATAGGCACAGACACCTTATAAGTAGTCTGTTATGTATGTGGTGCTCTGATGGTTGTAGAAGCCATTCACTTGAATGGGTAATGAGGGTAAAAATACTCCTCTCTTATTTTTTTGACGTGTGTTGTAACTTCTGTTTTATTCAAACAACCTGGAAGCTGTTTACTCTAATTGTCTCACCTCTGTGCTTGTTGACCTAACTGTAATACACAGAGGAGGCACCGTGATGTTTTTTATCATGGCATTTTGTGAAAGAACAAGAAGCATCATCGTGATTATGATTCACAAGCATGGTGTACCCTAAATATCCTATCAACTAAGTTGTTCACCGTACAGTGAAACTAGATTTCATACAGTTTTTTGCTACATCCTAACAGCTCTTTTCTCACTCTGTTCTAGATTTTTTTTTGCTTGTAAAAAATCCAGCTTAGATTGAATCAGGCCCGTGTCTGTGACGGCCTTTGAGTCTGGCAGTGAAGATACCTTGAGTTCATGCTGCAGTCCTTTGCTCAGCAAATGCAGGAAATTGTCTTTCTGCTCTGCTTAGCTGTTGATTTTCATGGAGCTCCTGGAAACCACGTGTATCAGAAAGCATTACTTTACAGTTTAATTTAACTGAATCTGGTGCTGAGCAGATGCGTTTAGAGGGACGGAGGTGAAAGGAAGAGTGGGAAGAAGTGATTGGACAGCATGAGTCACACATGTGATGTTTGCTTGGGAAACCAGGCTAAAAATGGTTTCTGCCAGAGAGCTGCTAGTCTAAGACAAAACAGAACAGGCAGACACGTACAGTGGAATCACAGTCTGTTTTGTTTAGACCTCTTGCATAGCATTTTCAAAAGCAGGTTTTGTAAACCTCTGTACTGTACTTTTTCTTGGACCTGAATATGAGGCTGGCAATGCATTGCAGTTAATGCATAGTTCCAACATAGAATCATAGAACTGTTTGGGTTGGAGGTGACCTTGAAGACCATCTAATTTCAAGCCCCCTGCTGTGGGCAGGGCAATCTGGAATGATGGTCGGTGACTGTACAGAGAAATATTGCATTTTCTGTAATTTTCCGAGTGTAGCTTGCTCTCCGTGCTTTTATCAAACCTGGTGTTTGAAGAAGAGTTTGCTTTACAGTTCAGATCTGTGTAGATCTGCTGTAATGCTGGTAACTTGGAACTTACTAAAAAAATATTTGCAATTTATTTGGAATGTTGGAGCATCTCTGGAGAAGCTGTTAGCTGCCAAGAACTACTGCCTTGTCCTGCTGTGAAGGCTTTATAGACTCTGAGAAGGAGACTACCAATGCTGAAATTACACTAATGTTGAAGTTGTAAGGAAGCTGATGGCATCTCCCCAGTGGTACACTATGTGGGACTGGGCTTGGTGTACCCAGGACATATAATGAATGCGTGGTTTATAGGGTGAATGTTTAGTCCTAGGATCACTCTTTGTGGACATAAAAGATTCCAATGTTGAGTATTAGAATAGAATATGTACTGCAATTGAAGATGTTTTGTAGCAGTTGTTCTGTCTTGTCTTCCAGATTGATTTGTTTCTATAGTGAACATCTACAAGTCTGATGGAATACTTCTGCATTTATTGTATTTACGTCTTAAATAGTAATGGCTTTGGGTTCTTGTTTTTCAGTTTTTGCATGCATATGCTCAAAACTCAACAATATCCAAGGAATGAGAGAAGCCATTAAAAAGTGGGACTAAGTAGTAAAGGCATTTGCAAGAGTCTTATCTTTGTAAACTTCTAAGTATTGTGTTATAACACATGAAAGTTGTTAGTTTTTCATGTTAATAAATGATGTCATTTTTTTCAAGTGTAGATCTACATGTCTGTCAGTATTTGACTGAAGTTTAAAATTAGTTCAATAGTTAGGACAGAATATGTTTCTCAGCAAGGGATGACTGCCATAATACAGTCTTGTTCTAAAAGCACTGATAGTGTGCTTTCCTTGTGTGCTGAGAATTCGAATCAGTACTCTTAGCAATTTAATTAGTTATTTTAAATGATTTTAAATCTGATTTTGTTGCCTACTGTTTAAGCATTGACTTAAGCTACTACTAGTACTTACAATACTTTTGCAAGTGATACTTAATAGGAAGGACCCATTTAATGCTGCTCACTAAATCTTACGAACTTCCAGGTTAATTGCTGAAATTCTCTGTTTAATGGTTCTGCATGTCTTGTGCTATTTATTTTATTTATTTATTTTTTACCTTCAGTTGGGTCATAGATCTATTGCTGAAATCATCTTCGCATGGGCTGTTAAATTTAATAATCATTCTAGTGCATATTGGCACAGAAATTAGGACTGGTGCTGTTTTAGGTTCTTCTTCATGATGCGTAATTTCAAGTCATAGCCAGAAAAACTGATGGAGAATTTGCATGTTGTGTGTTAAGATTCACGTTAAGATTCGTATCTTAAATATTGGTAGTTTGTTGTTGTTTTTTTTTTTTAACATACGATTTTCTCATGTGCTTCTGTGATAGATTATTAAAATATTCCCTCTTCTCCCAAAATCAACAACAACAAAAAAAACCCCAACCAAACAACTGGATAGAATCACAGAATCATAGGGGTTGGAAGGGACCTCAAGAGATCATTGAGTCCACCTCCCTTGCCAAACCAGGTTCCCTACACCAGGTCACACAGGTAGGCGTCCAGGTGGGTCTTTAATATCTCCAGAGAAGGAGATTCCACAACCCCCCTGGGCAGCCTGTGCCAGTGCTCCGTCACTGCACTGTGAAGAAGTTATTACATTCATACACAGGAGGTGCGGAACCTCCTGTGCTGCAGTTTCTTTCCTTTCCCCCTTGTCCTGTCTCCACACACTTCTGAAAAGAGTCTGGCCACGCCACTCTGTCCCCCATGCCTCAGATATTTATAAACCTGAATCAGATCCCCTCTCAGTCTTCTTTTCTCAAGGCTAAAGAGACCCAGTTCACTTAGCCTTTCTTCATAGGGGAGGTCCTCCAGGCCCTTCACCATCTTTGTGGCCCTGCACTGGACTCTTTCCAAGAGATCCATGTCTTTTTTATACTGGAGAGCCCAGAACTGGACACAGTACTCCAGATGAGGCCTCACCAGGGCAGAGTAGAGGAGGAGGATCACCTCCCTTGTCCTGCTGGCCACACTCTTTTTAATGCGTCCCAGAATGCCATTGGCCCTCCTGGCCATGAGAGCACACTGCTGGCTCATGGTCAACCTGTCGCCCACTAGGACACCCAGGTCCCTGTCTACAGAGCTACTCTCCAGCAGGACATCCCCCAGCCAGTACTGATGCATGCAATTATTCCTCCCTAGGTACAAGATTCTTCACTTGCTTATGTTAAATTTCATCCAGCTTCTTACTGCCCAGCTCTCCAGCCTGTCCAGGTCTTGCTGCATGGCAGCACAGCCTTTGGGCGTGTCAGCCAATCGTCCCAACTTTGTATCATCAGCAAACTTGCTGAGGGTGGCCACTATCCCCTCATCAAGGTCACTGATAGTTCAGGTGGGAAACTCAAAGACAAAATTATTCATAGGGCTGAAGGTTGAAGGTGGTCAAGGTGAAAACAATGAAAAAATAATTCAGTGTAAAAATATTAAGTGATTGAACTTAAGTAGATGGAAAAAGTAGTATGACTGGTAACTGACAATTTGCATTGGGACAAAAGCAGAATATCATAAGACAGCAAACTTAAAATACTCTGAGAAGGATGTGCAATGTTTCAGTGTTGTACAAACAGATCTATTGAGTTAAATTGGCAGAATGTAAGCCTTTCAAAGTGAAGAAGTTGGATTGGAAAGCAAAGGTTAGAGCTGTTTGTGTAATTTGGACCTGGCTTTCCTTACATATGCCAAGTAGGAGTTAATTAAAGTTAATAAAGTTAATTAGTTATACTTGAAAAGGAGGATTATAAAACAATGTGTGCATCTATTAAAATCAGGAACCCTATTGAAAGGAATCAAAACTTATCATGAAGTATTTTGACTGAATATGTAACATATCCATGGATGTAGTTTCTAGCTGGAAGTTTCTGTTCTCTGGAGATATTTTTTCCCCCTTATGTAAACAAATATATTAATATATTAATTAATAAAAGTTAATACCTTGTGTTATAGTATATCTCTTTCCTGTACCTAGTCTGTCCTGCTATAGGCAGAACAAGAGATGCAGGAATAATCTGCTGTCTGTTCTGCTCTGTCTAATAAAGGTCAGCATGTTTTTGTGAGTTATGCAGACTGTTCTTCACATATGAAACAAAAACGTCAAACCTGGGAGTTGAATATTAAAGAACAGATCTGAATTTAGTTAGGCATGCGCTGGAGAGATACTTGAGAGTGAAAACAGTATCTGTGGAGTAGGAGTCATGGTGCTTATGGGGAAAAGTGATATATATGGTGGAGGAAAAACGACAAGTGATTTTTAGGTTGTGAAACATGACTAGGCTGGTAAGGGGAAGGGAAATCTAGGTTGTGCCATAAAACTAACTGTTGAATGTGTGATTCTAGATATGCAAAGGAGCAGGCTCCATATGCAGGACTTTGTCACGAGGTTGTTTCAGAAAGTGTCTTGTGGGCTGCATCGGGCATGAGAACTGAGAGATCAAAGGTAATGATTAGTCTAAGGTATTTCACTGTGCAATCTTGGATTAGTCAGCCAAGGTGAGAGATTTATGCACACTGAATACAGTGTAGAAGTGGCACATTTAGGATCCAGTAAATGGTAGTTCTTTTAAGACATTTGCTGTATATGTAGAAACACTTTAACATGTTTACATTTGCTGCTCAGAGATAACCCTTGATATATTGTGTAAAGGGAGGACCATTGAAATTTATCAGAGGGTGGATTCTGTGAACAGTAGCTTCAAAGTTGGATCTTCCTTGTAAGGAGAAAGTTCCTGCTTTGATCTCTGTGTGTGTTATCAGTTTCTGAGGTGAAATTTTACCAGTGTGAAAAGGAAATCTTTCTTTCTTTGTATTTATTTATTCATTAGTTTATTTATTTATTTATTTTTAGAACAAAAACCTTGCTTCCAAGTGTAGATTTTTAATTTTATTGGAGAGGAGTCATCATTCCTCCCTCCTTCTATCCCTGCTCCTCCATTCCCTTCCCCAGATTCTACTTCTGGTTTTGCCACCACTTTGAATGGAAAACAGGTGTTGTTATTGTGTGCTGTTACAGTACAGGCACTTCTGATATTGTCCATTTAGTGATCCATGTGTGCTGCTTTGATCTTTGAGAGTGTGAGAAGGAGAGATGTTCTTGCACATGGTGGAACCTGTGGTACAGGGTGACAGATGGAGGATGGAGTAGCTTTTATCACAGAAGAGACAGTTCCATGGGCTGGGGCAAGTAAAAAAATACCCGTGTTTCTAGTCCTGCTTTTGGGACCTCTTTTTCTACTGGAGAAAGAAGTTTGGGTCAATAACACTGTCCAATCCTGAAAGCAAGAGTTTGTGTATGTAGAGGCAGAACACAAAGGGAAATGTCTGATGTGTAGTGAACAAATGGGTATTATTAATACAGTGAGGGTTCACAGTATTACAGAGATCGTGGCTGTATGATAGCGCTTGATAATCCTGCAGTTGGATAGCTTATTAATGATTCTTATCAAAAACTTTTTAAGGTTTCTGATGTGTAGGATTTTATAATCAAATAACATAGCCTTGTATATTACACTTTGTAACAAGTAAAAGTAACTAATGTCAATACTGTTATTTTCCCATGGCTCTTCAAGGAGCCGTGTAGTGTGTTGAACATTTAGAGGCAACATTGAAGATTTTAAACCTTAATCGTAGGTTTAGTAGCCAAAGTAGGCTTTTATTTTGAGTAGCAACAACAATAAAAGAGATTTGGGGCTGAGTTTAGCAGTAAGTGCTGTCCACGAGGACACCTTGTCCACGAGGACACCTTGTCCACTAGTAGTCAAGTCTTGCACTATTTTTCTTTTTAATCACTTTATTTTAAAGCACATTTCTGTTCATCTTCAGCACCTATTTTTCTTTCTCGTGTAGATTTTCTTGCAAATGAGATCAAGAAAATGCTAGTGTTTTTCTGTTTGTCATCTCTGGTCATGTAGGTTTCTTAGGCCTCTGGATCAGTATTATCACTTCAGTGACTTGCTGCAATCATCATCCCCTCCCCTCCTTTATCAAGATTGGGTAACTTGTTTAGTTTAAGTTTAGATTATTTCTAATTTGAAATTTCTAAATTCATGAAAACTTTTGCTTCTGAGGAGTTAAAAAGGTGATGATGTAATCATTTCCTTCTGCAAATTTGTCGGTCCCTCTGCTATGTGACTTCTTTTCTGTCCCTGCTTAGTTTCATACAGTGTGTTTATGCTTATTCTCTCTACTGCAGCACTGCCCTCTGAGTTTTTTTGCAAACAAAATTCTTTTAATTCAGTGACCGTTTTGTTTTCTACATGTTTTACTTTCAGTCTTTATTATTTTTAGAATACTCTCTTTATTCTCCCAGTAATGCTTCACATGTTCTGCCCTTGTAGAAGGCAGTCTATCACCAGTATCTTATGTAATGCCACTACTATTTTTATCACTACTTGAAACACTTACATGATAGATTGCTTTTTGAAAAAGAAATGTATATATATTTCTGTGACTGCTTCAAAATAGTAATTTTCCCGTTAAAGGACACTTCCTACGGGGACAAGCTTTTGTTGGTACTTTGTGCAGCAGCATTTGTCCTACATTCAGAACAGCCTTCAGAGAGTAATGGATGTCTCTGTTTCAAATCTCTAGATAAGAGTCTTCATCTCGTATGGTATAACTTGTCCAGCTTTTCTTCCTGAAGGCTTTGTTTACTTCGAAGAAAGACCTGTTCAACTGTTTTTACTCTGTATGCCTCAGACAATTGAGTTTCTTTTTTAATTTGTTGCTTTGGATCTTGAATGAAAATCATAAACATGATGCGAGAACGCTCTTCATCCAGAAGAATCACCTGCATCAGGGCTAATTTGTTTAAAAGTGAACTTGAGTAGTTACTGATTAGAGTAATGAGTAGCTGCCTAAAGCACTGTCGTGTGTTTTTAGAATATCCACGGAAAAAGAAGCTACTAGAAAAATGATTTATAACATTGTCTTGTTTTGATTTAGGAAACTTAATCATTTCTCCTGCCTGTTAATTTTGATCAGTTCTTAATTCCTCATCAATTAAGCAAGGCAGAGGATGTCTGCAGCTTTGGAATCTTTAAAATATGAAGTGACCAGAAGCTGTCAATTCAACTGATTTGCTCTGTTCAGTGAAGCTATTTTGAATATAAAATATCACATAAGAGTTTCTTCATGAATTTCTGATATGAAAAACAGTTCATTGAAAAAAAAATTAAGTACTTTTTTGTGCACTTGCATAAATATTTTTAATCATCTAAATACTATTTGACATACGTGCTTATGAGGTATTTTCTTACTGAAATCTTGGAACTGTAACCACTGCTGTGTAAATGTCCCTAGGTGTACCATATTCTCAAGAACTTAAGATAGGCTTTTATTGTAAAAGGGCATTGAATTTTCAGGGTCTGAAGCAGACTCATGATAGGAGTGTAGTTATGTACTTGTCACAGAAGCATACAGTCCCACAGCCACAGTAAGCATCACTTTGTTTTTTCTCCTTGCTCTGTTGGTATCTTCCTTGCATTGTAATCATTTCTTCCCAGCCACTGTAATCATATTTCCTTCGTGGGGAGGGATACAAAACTGTGTAGAGAATCCTCACTTCAGTGTTACCAGGATATGAGTAAATGCATATATGCCAAAATTGGTTTGTAGCTTGGGAGCAGGCAGAGCCAGAAATTCAGGTTAGAGCAGGCTGTATGCCTTGCAGATAAATCAGCACTTGAAACCTGAGTGAGTTAGACAATGAACAGTGTACCCTTTGTGTATGAGGACTTTGATACTTTTTGTTGCCGTTTTTATTTATTTACCTTGATTTGTGCACCCTAGGAGTAGAATTAAAATGCAAACAAAACAAAAAACAAAACCTCACATTTTTTAAAAAGCACACAAAAAACAATTAATTCCTCAAAAAAACCTAGCAACAAGGAAAAAAAAAACACCTACAAAAGTGATGATAATTTGGTCAGTTACAAAAGAATACCTAAATTAATGTTTACATTTATTATTACAACTAGAGTGCAGACATTGGTTTCTTGAGAAGAGTTTGAATTAAGTTGCTACAGGATTGATTATATGTTTTGCTCTGTAAGTGACTTCTGTGTCAGTGGTCTCTAAAGAGAAGTTTGCAAGATGATCCATTGAGATGTTTCTAGGGCTTGTATTTTACCTAAAATGATTGGAATGCAGTGCTAAGGAGAGGCCAGGAATCCCAGGTCCATAGAAGGGCTGGAGCATAGAAGATGTTACCTTGCTGGAAGCAGATCAAACCTGGGAATAGTTACGCAAACAGTCCAGTTCTGAGCCTCAGTACTGAGAGAGGAGACAGGGACATGCATACTTGAAACAGTGTAAGGCGATGCCATGAAGTTGTGTTAGTGACTGGAGCACTTCTCTTATGGGGGAAAGCTGAGAGATCTGGAACTCTTCAACCTAGAGAAGAGTAGACTCAGGGATCTCATGAATGTATACAAATACCTGAAGGGAGAATGCAGTGGGGATGGAACCAGGCTCTTTTCAGTGCTAGGGCAGGATACAGTTGTTGGCACAAACTGGAGGACAGGAAGCTTCCTCTGAACATCAGGCAGCACTTCTGTGCTATATGGGTGCTGGAACACTGACACAGATTGTCCAGTCTCCTCCTTGGAGATGTTCAAAAGCTGCTTGGACATGAGCCTGAGCTTTAGGTGCTTGGGCACCCTACTCAGGGTGGCCCCATTTGGGCAGGATTTGAACTAGAAGGCTCCAGAGGTCCTTGCCATCCTTAGCCATTCTGTGATTCTAGATGGGGAATGAGAGAGGGGGTGATTGTGTGGGTGAAAAAGAAAGAAATTAAGCATCAGTAATATTTAATACATTTATTAACACTGGGACCCTCATGTGATCCTGCCTCACGTAGCATTGTTTGGTGTCCAGAGGTGACAGAGTGTTCTGAAACACAGTGGGCTTCACAGAGGCACTTGCACTTGTTCATTCACTTTCCACATATTGCAGTTCATGTGTACCTGGTTAGTTGAAAAGGAGGCTAGAATAGATTGATTCAAAGACATTGTTTAAGGTAATACTAATAATGTGAGTGCAAGTAAACAAGAACATAGCAGAGCAGATGCTTCTCCTACTCCTAGTATCTGCTTTTTCTTGACCACATTAAGAAGTAAAAATGACAGCCTGATGAGATCTGATGAGAAGTCAGCAAGAAAAATCAACATTATCAAGAAGACTATTTAAAATATGGACATACCTTCACAGTCATTAATAATTTACCTCATCTAAAATGTATATTGTACCTTAAGATATTAGCTAACGTATGAAGATTTTAGCTAATAATATGTAGCATCATTGTGACTGACAATGCATTTAAAAGCTGTACATTTGAAATGTGAAGGTCAGCAGCTACGTTTTTCTCTGTGTTACTTAAAAGTCATGTGATATACAGTCCAGTACTCTAGAATTCTTCACTAAACTTAATAGTAAGTCTTTAGATGCCTCTTCCGATATTCTTTACATAATAGCAAAAGACGAAGGCTAAATGCCATCAGGAAAGCACTTGTTTTACTGTGGTAAAAGTGTCTGAAATAATGCATGGAAAACAATATGGCAACAAACTAAAATAGGATCCTTTGTCAGCAATTATGTTAGAAAATCCATAGGAAATACTACTAAAGATCTGAGGGGAAAAAAGAGCTAGAACAAATTGCACCACGTGTGAGATTTGCTATACAGTCAGTGTATGTATGATGAAAATATAGATGTTTCTACCATCTCACTTTATGGAATTTGCTAGATTCTGTTTCTGTAACAAAACATACAAGGAACTAAGCCACTAAAGGAAAGGTATACCAGAGAAGGTATATGAATATCAGTAAATGACTTATTTAACAGAAACATTTTTTTTTAATGGAAATACTGTGCAAGTGTCGTCACTGATAGAGTGTCTTCTTTGTCAGAAGTTGCTTTTTTTCATCCAGGTAAGGTTACAGAAATGGCACCAAACATGAAATTTATTCACTGCATCAGACTATTGTAGAAATGAATTTGGAGTCAGAAGTGCACATGAAGTGCTGGAGGATGCTTTTACATGGTTAATAATATGGAAAGGATCTCTCTGAATAGCAGTCTTTACAATGGTTTGCAGTCATATGGGGAGTGGCCATGAAAATCTTCTGTACAGTGCAGAGGTTTGCTGATTCTCTCATGGCAAGAGTTGTTAAACACTGATGTGTTATGTGTTAGGCATTTGTTCACCTTTTCTGTTATGAGGAACGTCTGTCTACCTAGCAGATGCATAATAACAACATCAGAAAGATGGTGCGTCCTTTCCAGCTAAACGTAATTCTTTAATGGTGATGAAGTAGTTACTTTTTGGAAGAAACTTTTTCTGTGGATGTTTTGAAACATCTCTGTGATTTTTGTTGCCAGGAATGATGCAAATATGTCACCTATACAGGCTTTTAGATTTACAATTGGAAGCAATTTTATAATCTATTTGTAAGTTTTTCAAATGAAGATTTTCAGTGGGTTTTTGACCTGCTTGTTAAAAATGCAAAAATGTAACACCTTCTGTTTGGTTTTCAAGAACTAATTTTTCACATCAGGGAAGATAGAAACTTAATAGCCACATACTACCAAAAATGTACCGTGATTAGTGAGTGGGAATGAAAAATGATTATCATGACTTAGTAAGCACAACCAATGATGTTCATCCATTTGGATGTGTGCATCTTTGTGATTTATCTTCTCCAGCTGTGACAAACTGTAAAACCAAGTATTGAAGTTAAACTGAATTTATAACCAGACCTTCAAGTGACCATTACGAAATAATATTCCATATTACTTTTGTTAGCGATTGATGCTTACAGAGGTAAATACAGGGCTTTCATCCAGAGTATTTTAAACATGCATATTTTTGACGAAAATAAAATCATCTGATAGATAATATACCTAGTTTTGTTCCAGATCTAATAATTTGAAATGAAGGGATGGATGCTGCCTGTGTGTCTTTCAGTGCTAGGATGCCCCAGCTAACATCAGTGCCACAGTGCGTTAGTTGATGAATGGTAGGGAATGGTCCTTGCTAGATGCTTGCTGATTTGATAGGTGAGAAAGGTGATTGTTGAATGGACAGCAGTGGTTGAGAAAGCTGATTGCAAATCTAGGAATAGATTTCAAGGTGGTTTTTTTTTGTTTTTTTTTTTTTGTCTATATCACTTGTGTTGCTGCTTGGACAGATCAATTTTTTTTTCAAGCATATGTGCATTTCAGATGTCTCCTTGAAATTGTTGGTGCTTAGCTCCAACATTAGCATTCCTTTTACAGATAGAATTGTTGATTTCACTGCTGTATGTTTTTGCTTTGCTTTGTTAGTTGTTCTGAATTTTGTAAAAGTATACTTTAAGGATGTGCCTCTGCACTCAAAGGCAAAGTGTGACAAATGTTGCAAAGGAATTGTTTTTGTTTTTTAAATAGGTATTATAAGAAATTGAGTTTTCATCTCAAAATAACATTTGATATCTTTCTAATTAATTGAATGTTTTAATAAACCTCCTGTGTGTTCGTTTGCTTGTTTGTTTTTCAGGCTGAAGCCTAAACTTCTGACATGGCCACAGCCTCACCAAGGACTGATACAAGTAACAACCATAATGGAAGGTTACAGATGCAAGTAACAGGCAAGTAGTGATAATTTGTGTCACAGCGGTTTTTAGAGGGAAAGTTTCTAAAAGAGCAGTCTGAAACAAATGTGAAAAATAGATCAGTGTAGTCAGTATTTTAATTAACTGGAAGGTTACAATTAAGAGGATAGCTATAGCATACATAAATGAATTGAAGCTAGGTAAAATGATGGAATGAGATGGATGGCAGTTTAATCTCTTCAAATGAGAAAAACAAAGAGGTGATACAACAGTAGTGACTGAGGAATTGTGATTAAGGAAGTAATTAATGGCATAAAATCTGTACAAAGGAACATCTATTACTGAAATTCTACAACAAATATTGGCAATTATAGTGAACTGTAAGTAAAAATGTGTGCCATGTCATAGAGAATCTGGGAAAAACTGAAGGGGGTTGTGGAATCTGCTACCTCTTAAAATAAAGTCTTCATATGCATATGTATGCGTGTGTATATGTGTTATTTTACCACTGATACGTAATTTCAGCTTTTTCTGGGAACCCTGAAGTAAGAAAAATTATATGATCAAGAGTATATTTAAGTTTGTCATGAACGTAACTTGGGAAAAACATCAGTTAGATGCCATTTCTTTTAAAAAGTCATATCTGAAGAAAGATGCATCATGCTGGATCATAGAAAGATGGCTGGTTAATCTGAGGAAAAAACGCATTGTTGCATAGTCCCCAGAATGGGTATTTTGTTAAATTAAATGAGGAATCTTTTGTGGGAAAGCTAATTAACTGTGTGTTAAGATGACATGATGAATTGTCAGAATCAACTATAACTGATAGCATCGTGTATAAACAACTATAACAAACTGAGTTAAATAAACAACCTGTAACTTCAGGACAGGATATGTGGAAATTATTATTCTAATGTCCTGTTCTGTTTGCTAATTATATAAGTAGTCTTGTGTTTTCCTGTCACTGAAACTTCTCTGATTAAAGGAGACTGGGTTCAAAGATTGAAATGGACAGAAACCTGTTTGATTTTTAGGATTAGTTTTCTGAAGGGTTAATTCTCTAGTGAAAGACAGTCGCATAGACATATGGAAGGCTTAAGAGAGAAAGCACAGCCAGCAGGTTCATAGAACTCTGAGTCCAACCATCCTGTCTTCTGAAGCAGGTGCCTGAAGTACCATTTGAAATGTTGGCAGCTCTGCTGCTGTTGGTTGTTACAGTAACGTTATCAGCTGGATGAAGAAACAGAAGAACAGATTTGTATTCAGGAACATTGAGGACCTCACCAGTGATTTGGAGACTAAACAAATTAGACTTTTTTGGTCAGTTGCTGTTTTTTATTGTTGAAGGTTTAGCTGAAGCCTGAAGTTCATCTGCAACATTCTTTAAATAGGAGAGATTTGTGAGTTGATTTCTTATTTTTAGTGATGTGTGAAACCAGAGGTTAGTCACACAGGTAGCATAGGTGAATAGATGAAGCTCTGCATACAGGCTTTTGCAGTGGAACATACATAGCAGTGAAACAACTGTAACAGTGAACTTTTGAAATAGACTTAAATTGCATGTACCTTTGTAAGTACATATAATTTTAAGTAATAAACCTTCTGTTTAAAAAAAATCAACATCAAAACAAAAAAATGTCTGGTCATCTCTCAGATGTATCATTGTTAACTGTTTTTCATTGGAAGAGAAAGAAATATGAAAAATATAAGAAACCATATGATTTTCATTTTTTTCCTTAAAACAATTGTTGTGCTGTCTGTATTACCCATCCTGCCAATATGCAGTGAAGAGAACATATTGTGCTTTGTTTTAACTACCTGACAAAGTAGTTGTTGAAAATGAAAGCTACCATTTTACGATTGACATCTTTATGTTCAGCAGAAGTAGAAAGGGTGAGGCATAACATTGCTACACTGTATTCCATACGTTGTGCAGGTGGTACTTTTTCTTGTTTTCAGAAAGTGTGCTGCTGTAGATAAAGCAATGCATTTTATTAGTTTCTAGTGCCAAACTGAAACGGAAAAAGAATTGGTTTGGAACAACTTTCTACACAGAATTAACTGCAGATGGAGAAATTAAGAAAACAGCAAAATCAAGTAGTTCTTCAAATCCAAAGTGGGATGAACAGCTGACAGTGTAAGTAGATCTATTTTTTTTTTTTTTACTACTCTTTTGATTATGTAGTACTATTTATTAGTCAGCCACTGCAGGCAAATATTTACTAAACTTGGCTGCCTACATAACTTTTTCTGGCTTTTGCTGACTATATGCAGACATAAGATGATGTTTAATGAAAATTCTTTCTCAGTGCTTATGATGTTATGAGAATATGTATATGTGTGAGTATGTGTGTATATATGTACACACATATATATACTTTTTGGAGGAAAATATTCCATGTAAACAGTTGCTGTCCACTGTATGCCCTTAGTACTTGTTTGCACTATGGTCATCTCAACTTTAAAAGAAAAGAATTCACAACTTGTTAATTAGGTTAAGAGGAAGGTCACTTTTGCTTTAAATTTCCTAATGAAGGGATATAGGTACAAAAGAAGTTGCTGTAGTGGCAGTGTAACTTGTTCTAATACTCAGGCTGCTTAATGGCTCAATTTGGTTTACTGTGTGTAGATGTGGATATACCTGTTTATGACAATATGGCAAATCTTGCACAGTATAACTGACTAGAAAGCATTATTGCACAAGTGAGATTGGGTCTAGTAACAACACAGCTACTTTCAGGAGGCTCTGAGCACTGTACACATTACGGCTTCTGACCTGCCTTTCTGCGATAACCAGCTTGGTTAGTTACAGGAACTTAGTTTGGTTCTGGAGAATTGTACTGCATACCTAGCTTGGGGGAGCTATTTACTTGGTAACATTATTATTTATTAACTGCAGATCTGTGGTGAACCAGGTAGGATATTCCATGATGTTTTAGGTTTAGTAGAGCTTATTAACCCTCGGTGGTATTGCAAAACTGAGTGATATAGTCTTGGGCCTAACAGTGATTTTCAGGAGTTACTACTAGCACAAGTACAGAGCTATCACAGAGATCAGTGCTGCTGTTGAGGAGGTCGACTTGATTTGACAGGATTTGGTGACTTGATAGGAATAAAGTAATTTGTACAGACGAACAGATATTCCATCATCAATACTAACTAGGATGTGTTACTTACAGATAAGGTATTCTGGTCTATTTTTCCTATGTCTGTTGGAATGGTGTCGTTAATTTACCAAATTCCCCTGATCTGAAGGGGGCAAGAGCAACAGCAATATGTTCTACGCGTATTTTATTTTTTCTTTAAATCTGATCTTTTAATAAGACTTCCATTAGAAGGCAACCTATTCAAAACACAAAGATGTACTTCACAGAATCACAGAATTGTAGGGGTTGGAAGGGACCTCCAGAAATCATCAAGTCCAACCCCCTGCCAAAGCAGCTATCTAGCCCAGGTTGCACAGGTAGGCGTCCAGCCGGAATGTCTCCATAGAAGAAGACTCCACCACCTCTCTGTGCAGCCTGTGCCAGTGCTGTGTTACCCTCACTATGAAGAAGTTCCCACACACCTTTGCGTGGAACTTCCTATGCTTCAGTTTGTGGTCGTTTCCCCTCATCCAGTCGCCACACATTGCTGTGAAGAGATCACCCTCATCCCTTTGCCTCCCGCTTCTTAGATATTTATAGATGTGGATCAGATCCTTTCTGAGTCTTCTTTTCTCAATGCTGACCAGACCCAGGTCTCTCAACCTTTCCTCATAAGAGAGGTGTTGCAGGCCCTTTCTCATCTTTGTAGCCCTCTGCTGGACTCTTTTGAGGAGATTCCTGTCTTTTTTGTACCAGAGAGCCCATAACTGGACATAATACTCCAGATGAGGCTAGAGCAGAGTAGAGAGGTAGGATCACCTCCCTAGGCCTGCTGGCCATGCACTTTTTAATGCATTCCAGGATGCCATTGGCCTTCTTGGCCACCAGGGCACACTGTTGGCTCATGGCCAACCTGTTATCCACCAGGACACCCAGGTCTCTCTCCTCAGAGCTCCTCTCCAACAGGTCATCCCCCAACCTGTACCAATGCATGTGGTTATTCCTCCCTAGGTGCAATACTCTACACTTGCTCTAGTTAGACCTCATCTGGTTCCTCTCTGCCCAACTCTCCAGCATGTCCAGGTCTCACTGAATGGCAACACAGCCTTCAGGCATGTCAGCTATTCCTCCTAGCTTCATACCATCAGCAAACTTGCTGAGGGTGGACGCAATCCCCTCATCAAGGTCACTGATAAAAATGTTGAACAGGACTGGACTCAGCACTGACCCTTAAAGAATACCACTAAATACAGGCCTCCAGTTGGACTCTGTGCTGCTGATCATCACCATCTGAGCTCTTCCAGTCAGCCAGTTCTCAACCCACCTCATCTATTCCACACTTCGTCAGCTTTGTTATAAAGATCCTGTGGGAGACAGTGTCAGATGCCTTGCTGAAATCAATCCACTGCTTTTCCCAAATCCAGCCAGCCAGTAATATCATAGAAGGCTATCAGTTTGGTTGAGCACAACCTCCCCCAGTGAACCCATGCTGACTACTCCTGATAACCTTTTCTTCCAATTGCCTGGAGATGGCATCCAGCACAAGCTGTTCCATCATCTTTCCAGGAACAGAGGTGAGCCTGACTGGCCTATAGTCTTCCTTTTTGCCCTTCTTGAAGACCAGAGTGACACTGTCTATCCTCCAGTCTTCAGGCACCTCTCCCATTCTCCAAGACTTTTCAAAGATGATAGAAAGTGGTTCAGCAGTCACCTCTGCCAGCTCCCTCAGCACGCATGAATGCATTTGGTTGGGGCCCATGGATTTACATACACTGATTTTGCGTAAGTGCTCTTGGACCATCTCCTCCATCACCAAAGGGGAGCCTTCCATTCCCTGATGCTCTCACTTACCTCCAGGGTCCAGGAGTCCCAAGGGGGGAGTTCCCACAGGGAAGACAGAAGCAAAGAAAGCGTTCAGTATCCCCACCTTCTCAGCATCCCCTGTTACCAGAACAGCCCCCTGTTACCAGAACACCCACCTCATTTAGTCGCGGACCCACGTTTTCCCCAGTCTTTTACTGTTGACATACTTTGAAAAGCCTTTCTTACTATCCTTTATCTCCTTTGCCTGATCCAATTCCAGGTTGGCTTTAGCCTTCCTCATCTCATCCCTGAAGGGCTCTGTCAGTGTTCCTATATTCTTCCCAAGTGGTCAGACCCTTCCTTACGAATTTCTGCAAAAATGATCCATGCTGTATAATGTGTTAAAGTACCTGTACAGTTAGCTCTGTTGATGGGGCCTGGGGACAATTTTTAGTGTTATTTTTAGCAATACTGGTATACCTTCACATTTATAGTACTGGCAGGTATGTGACCTTGGAGTTCTTGCGGTACAGGGATTCTGCTCTGTTTTTCACAGCTAGAAGCACTCTTGTTGTAATGGAAACTGTTCTACAGAGCTTACCCTCCAGGACCTAACATAGGTTCTTGTTTTCCTTCTTGAGCAGGGGGGAGATCATTGCCAAAGTTCATAACTATATTACTGTAAATGGGGCCTTTTATCTTTTTGCTTCCTGTCAGTTTTTAGCTTAATTTCACCATTGGATATTTTTCTGTTTTTTGTGAATATGTGTTATGGTTTTATATATATTTATGGATTATAAATCATGTTCTATCAGTGCTTTCACAGCAAGCTGGCAGCTGAGGAGGGGGTTCCTGTTTGCATGTATCTGATTGGTTGTATGTTTTTTTTCTAATACATGGTATTTCTCTTTCTAGTGACAGGCAAATTTCTTTTACTTACCACCTTTGTATTCATGTGAAAGAGTGTGAAGTTTCAGTTAGAATTCTAGAGTAGTGAGGAATAAGAAAAATAGATCTTTCATAAACAAGATATGGTGTTATATAACTGAGATTCGAGCTTAGTTTAGGTTTTTCTGATACTCCCCAGATTTCTTATGCTTCTTGTAGAAGTCTACTTTAATTTGGATCTCAGATATAGATATTACAGTGTTTACAGTGTTTTATTATTAAAAAATTCCCCTCACAGTACGATTTTTTTTATCACGTAATTAGTATCAAGAAATACAATAAATATGAGAAAATGAATTAAGGTCAAACACTCCCAATAAGAAAAATGAATACTTTTAAATCTGTATATATATATATATTAAAAAATGTATTTTATATGCAGGAATGTGACTCCACAGACTACGCTGGAATTTAGAGTGTGGAGCCATCACACTTTAAAAGCAGATGCTTTATTAGGAAGAGCCACTGTAGACTTGAGACAAGCTTTGGAAATACACAATAGAAAATGTAAGTTATCCCGAAGGATATTTTAAGTAGAATTATTACTAATCTTTTTATCAAAACTGGCAAACAAACTACTAACTATATGTGTAATTACAACTGATTTTCAGTTGGTGTTTTTACTTGTCTCTTCTGGACATGTCTAACTGTGTGCTATTGAGAGCAATTGAAACATAACAATAGGATATAAGAATTTTCAAGTAATTATTTTGAAGTAAAATAGCAAATACCAAAGTCCAAGTTACTACCAAGCAAAAGCAGTAGTGATTAAATAAAATATTTTTCTGGCAAACTAATGTATGATTTGCTAGAAGGTCTGTTTTAAACTTGTTTTTAAAACAAAGAAGTCTGAAGGGTTTTTTTTACGCTGTTTGGTTTTGTTCTTTGAATGCATATTTTTCCCTCATAATTTAACTGTCCAGAGAACAGTAATAACCACTGATACAAGAATCAGTTGAGAACTTCTTTTCAGTACATCAGTGATTGTTGTGTTCTATATAACTCCTAACATTTGTTGTCTTTAATAGAATTAAAACAGGTCTTTATTTTGCTTTTTAAACTTTTTTCACGAACACAAGAAGATGGTGAATCCACACTTTAAATTCCACTCCAGAGTGGCAATAGAATTCCAGCTAAACCAGTGTTTTGCTTAGATACACAAACTCAAAAGAGCTCAGTTTAGACAGGTAAAGGGAAGGATAGCTTCTGTTCAGGTTCACAAAACCTTCTTTTTTTCTATTTCTTTGAGAAAAGTGGAACAGAATCCACAATGCAGTGGAATTTCTTCAGCAGTTTGATGAAAGTTCTGTGCAGGATTCCATAGTTAAGCAGAAAATTTGCTTATTTTTTAAATAAATGAAAAAATGTAGAAGAATGCCTCATAGTGGAATGTAATAATATTTAAATAATCCTGCAATGTCAGGATGAAAAATAATGGTAAAACTATTGTTACTTCCTGTACGTTTCTCATGTGTGAAATGTTATGTTTCAGCTATATCAGAAACTATTATATTGTAATAATAATAGAAAAAAAAACAGTATTTTATTACTGGAGATACAGGGGTTGTACAATCCCAACAGCTTGGTGGATTCTTTCAGGGAATGGTTGACTCTGTTAGCTGTGCATTGCACTGAACTTGATATATATGCAGTGCTTCTGATTTTGGCATGTCAGCAGTCCAGTACACACTGAGTAATTCAATGAAAGATGAATCTGGTGGTTCAGTTATTGATTGAAATGCAGCAGTTGAGTCTATTGAAAATGTAAAGGGGAAGTCTAAATGCAGAAACCTCAGAACTAGTGCTGTTATTTTCTCCCACCAAACTCCCCTAGCATTGAATGGCTGCCCACACCCCTCCCAACTTTCTTGCAGTCTCAGTTGGAGTACAACTGTTGATCTGGTTTTGGAAGGTAACCCTTTAAAATAATGGAAAGTGAAGAAACAAATCACCAATTGCAGAAATGAGTTTGTGAATATGCTAGTTTAACAGCTCTGTGGTAGACTAGTTTCTCCCCTCTGTCCTTTCTCTCACAATCAATAATTCTGTAGTAGATTTGGCAGCTTTGTGCTTACTCCAGCAGTTTACAGTACTGTGAAATCCATCTGTAGAGTGGGTGTTTCCGAGTACCTGCTACCCAACAATAGTTCAGTCTTGTTTTCAAAATAACTGGTTGGATCTCACTAACAGCTTGGGCATATCTGACAATAGCTGATGGAAGCATTCCCTGTTTTTATGTTTCCTATTCATTTTTTATATTTGTTTTGTACTTCCACGCGTTTTCTGTTCTTGTTTAGTTCATGGATGTACAGGTTGCACAGTGAGCTTTAACTTTGGCTTGAAATGCTATCAGATTGAGGGATATAGACTATTATATCTTGAAAAAATAATCCTTTAATCTGAGACCAGAAATACTAAAAGGCCTTAACCATTATAACCTGATTAATGTGAACTCAGAGCTTACTTTGTTTAGTTTTCTGTATGACATGTAGTTTTAAATGCATAATAGTAGTGGTTGGTTTAGAGAGCGTTATGCAACATCCACTGCATGTTTTAACTCTGGATTATATGTCTCTGGCTATATGTCTGTGCATTTCTTATCAGTTCTACTATTATTCTACTGCCCCGCTCATGTGTTTTTTTAAATCTCAAAAAGTTTTGGTGAAAATATTTTCTCATTTAAATTTTGGTTATCTGAGGTATTCTTTGCTACTGTTTAATTCTTGGAGTTGGAGTCTATGAAAATGCACTTACTGAAGCAAAAAAAAAAAAAAAGAGGAAAGACTGTGCAATCTTTGTATTTATTTTTTCCTCAAAGCTATGTGCTTTCCATCTGCCTCTTACAATTACTTGTGGAAGGCGATACGTAACCATAAGCTGAGGTTGTAGAATAAGGTTCCCAGTGACTTGTCACACATAGTATTTGGATGTGTAGTTCACAAGTTGTTTAAGCCTTCTTATGTTATGTAAGTAGTGCATGATTTCCAAAAGGACTTAGTGGAAATAACAAGTCTGGGAAATCATTTACAGTAAAGTTCTGAAATCACATGAATCCTATTGTATACCTGGAGCATACTGTATAAGTGGGCAATTTATTTTTACAATAAACTATGCTTTTACCCACAGCTGGTCTAAGTTTCATAGCTCCCTAGTGATTTCTAAGTCATTCAAATAATCTGAGCATGACATTTTCGACACATATATTTTTGCACAAATATATATTTTTTTTGTTGGCAGTCTTTTTTTGATATTGCTTAGAATTTAATCTTTCCTTTATTTTTCCACTCCTTCTCTTCCCCTACCCACCCCAACTGCATTTCTAGTGGAGAAAGTGAAAGAACAGTTGAAATTATCTTTGGAAAACAAGAGTGGCATGGTGCAAACAGGTGAACTGACAGTCGTGCTTGATGGTTTGGTTGTTGAACAAGAATCTCTTGCAAATCTCAGTTCACCAGCAACCAGTAAGTTAAAACAATTCTGTCAATATTTCAATTAAAATTTCAGATAGAATTAGTGGAATATTTCTATTGATTTTTTTTTCTTCTTCTTTTNTAGTTGAAAATTTTTTTTAATTTTTTTTTTTTTTTTTTTTTTTTTTTTTTTTTTGCTCTTCAGTAGAAGTTCAGCAAAATGGAGAGGCTATGCATGAAAATAGAGATGCTTCGGCAAGAAGTACATCAAGGTTGGAATTTATTTCTGTGTTTTAGGCTGTATATTAAGCATATCAGCAAATTTTATCAGTTGTCATTTATTTTTGTTTCTAAAGGTGAGAGATTTTAACTATCAAACTCTTAATTACTTTACCATAGGTTTTAAAAATACAGTTTAAATAACAGTTATGTAATTCAGCTTGGCAGTAATTACAACTCTGTTTTTCCTCTCCTGTTAAAACCTGCTTTTCAATAATGTATGATTACCTTTTGAACATGTAGCCCTCAGAATATAGACTTCAAATTGCTGGATTTTTTTTATAAAGTCCTGCAGATGAGATTTGGGGAGCAGTGGCACAGGGTGCTTTTGTGAACTTAGTCCACTTGTTTTTTTTTTCCGTTGTCTTAAGAACAGTTTCTGTTCATGTCTACCAACTTTTTGCAATGTACCATCTGAACAGAAGGAAAATAGAAACAAACCTAAATGATTTCTTCTTCATCCAGTTCCTTTTCTAAGGTCAAGATCAGGAAGTTGTTGAACAGACTCCTACTGCATTTAGGAAGCAGTATTCAGAATGCTGAGCCAAAGAGTTTGCCAGCTTCAGCCTAGCATGGCAAGAAAAAGTCTTGAGAATCTATTTAGAGCTTTGTTCTTGACAGCTCCATCTTTATTCCAGCTCATGGACTGCACACAGAGGAGCAGGAGTAGACTATTTGACCTCTCACCAGTAGTGAGTTGAGTAGATCAGTGTTCAGATCAATGGTCTGCCAGTTACCTTGCAGTCAACTCAGATTATTTAAGTTTTTGACTTAAAACATGAAGTGAGTAAGTCTGCAGTTGCTGAGCATTTGAGTGACAGGAACACATTTATCCTTGTATGCATTATTGGGTTTTTTTGCTCATCTTGCAGTGAGAGAGAGTTGTATTTGTAGGTGGTGCTTTGGAATGATCCCTAGGGCGTTTTTGCAAGATGTAGTCACATCAGTTCCCCCCACTCAATTCTAATAGATCTTAAAGTAAAGCTGAAGTGGAAATTCACTTATTATCTTTGTATTTCTTTTGCATATTATAGTGTAGGATTTGGTTTCATTGCATAACTACTGAACATGTTTGTATTAATGTTTTTTTTTATTTTTACCAAGATCTGCTTGTGATGTTTCTAATGGGAATGACAATCAAGTACCTTCAAACTCTGTAATACAGAATGCATTCTGCGTAGAAGCTATTAATGGAAACAACTCACCATCTCCTACACATGTTGCAGCCAGACCCAAAAATACACCTGTACCAAAACCACTTGGAGCTGAGCTTGTCAACAGCACTGGTAGGAATTGGAGGGTTATAAGAACATTTATCTTAAGGCTTTTTGTCTAGTTGAAGTTAATCTGAAATGGAATTACTTTTTTCTGCACGTTTTTTATTATGTTTCAGAAAATATTGAGAAGACATTTCTGGGCTTGAATTTATAAAGCTTTATTTCTACTCCATGATTTTTTCTGTAGTATATCCATTCTTAAGTCTACTCATTTTCATTCTTTCCTGTGAATTCTCATCTTGGATGAAGAAAGAAGTAAAATATTCAGAACTTCCTTCTCTGTCTCAGATTACCAGACAGCATTACTGATTGCTGGGAGGAAGACTGGGATTTCTTTCAAGTAATTAATTTGAATAACTCCAGTTAGGTTTCTTTTGTGATTGGATAGATCTGCTGTTTAGTGCTGTCAGGAACTGCTCTGCCTAGAGTTAAAATGTAGATGCACCTTGCTTTCCATTTTTTCGAAAGCTATGCTGTTTCAAAGCAGATATTGGCAAAATAGTAAATTTCACACTTCTCTTAAACACAAAAACTTTGATACTGATCATAATTATGAGTAACATATGGTACAGTGAAGTGAAAAGAAGTGAAAGAGCAAGTATGTTTATTTTTGTTCTTCAGGCATGGCTTTGTTTCTGATCATGGCTGTGTTTTTGAAGTGCTGGTTGAGTGAGATTACAGTGATAGCAGAGGAAAAAGATGCTCTTAAATAGAAGGTAACACACTGTTAATAAACAGGAGAACAGAGACTGTCAAGCTTCCTCTAATACAGTGTGAAATATGGGAATGGTGTCAAGATGGCAGAAACAATGATAAACTTTAAATGGTAGTAATTAAATTAGGCTTTCTGTGAACCATATCTCTATTTAGAGAACTTGAATTTGATTCCTCTCTCTTTTCAGTTGAAGGCCAAAGGGCGTATATATTATTTAAGCACTGTTCTCTTTTTCTTCAATTGTTAAGAGGTCCGTTTTAAATTGGAATTTGGACAGTGTAATTGCAGTAGTAATTGATTTGTTCAAATAGTAATATTGATGAAATCATCACTGAACTTGCACTGAGACAGTTTTCAACTACTGTATTGGTCAGTGGAGACATTTTTATTTTTAGGAAAGACATAAAATGAGTCTTCAGCATTTGTTGATTGCATACCTTTTTTTTTTTTTTTCCTTGTCCTGAGAAGAATTGCAGTTTTGTATGATGTTGCCAGAACTGCTGGTTTAGGTCTAATTGGTGAGGTAATCAGCTGATGTAATGTTTTACAGATCTGTTTTGGAGCTCAGCTTACTAAAAGAGCTGATGACTTGTCAGTTATTTGATCCTAACTTCATTCTGTAATCCCATTGATTCTTTCACGTGGTTGAGTTGAAATTATTTTTTAAAATGAAAGTTGAAAGTTAAGCTGGCTTTTTTCTATTTTAATAAAGTTGTTGCTGTAGTTAAAGCAGACATCTGAAGAAAACAGATTAAATTGTCTGTAGTTACGACTCTTTTTTAATCTCATGCTTTATATTATTTTGAAATAATATGAATTCTTGACATATCTTGATGTAGTTAATCTATTTTATGTGAGCTGGAAGTAGTGATGTGTTAGCCTGGAATAGCTGTGTTCAAAAATCAATGCCTTTACAGCCCTTACATGTCTACTACTACCTATACAATTGTGCTTGTCATTATGCGTAGTAAGCAAATATATGTGGCCTAGAGATAATTCCTTAAAGAAACTGACTTGCTGTTTTGAATACATTAGTGATTACTGCTTGTGTAGTTTTTTTTGTTTTTTTTTTTGGTTTGTTTGTTTGTTTGTTTTAAATTTGTGTTTAAGAGGAAGATGAGATTTATAGTTTGCTAGTATCTGTTTTTTGCTTTCTAAGAAAGCCAGGAAATGCTGACATTACATGGCTATTGCAAGTAGTTAGTAGTCTTGATTTTTTTATTTACAGGAGTACTGTGCAGAATTAAAAGAAATGAAGTCTTTAAAATGGTGAAACACCATTTTATAGGCACTAGTCTAGAGTTAACTTTTGCACATTTCTATTGATAGAAGTACAAGCATAGAGAAATCTTAGTATTTTGGCCTCAATTCATAGAATTAGAAGCTGATAGCATGCTGTTAGTTAGAAAACCATTTTAAATGTTTGTTGGGTGTAGTGTTTTATGTGGAAGAAAAAGATTTAAGCTCTAAAAGAGGTACAAATTGGCAAGCTGAAATAGAATTGTCACTGTTTGGTGTTGATTGGGGATTCAGAAAATTAAAGCTATGAATGATACTACACTGCTTCACACGATATCCTTGACTTTTAATGGAGTCATATCGACTCCTGTACCTAATTTCACTAGTTCGAGGCAAAATCTTGTGCTGAGGTACTGTTCTGCTTAGATCTGCAGATGAAGGGGACAGACTCTGCAGCACAGCGTGGCAGGACAAGGGGAAATGGTATCAAACTAAAAGAGAGGACATGTCGATTGGATATAAGGGCATGTTTTTTACACTAAGGGTGGTGGGGGACTGGATAAGTTTGCCCAGAGATGTGCCCCATCCCAGGTGACATTCAAGGTCACACTAGACAGGGTCCTGAGCAGCCTGACCTAGCTGTAGGTGTCCCTGTTTATTGAAGGGGAGTTAGTCTCTCTAGGTGACTTGTGAGGGACCTTTCCAATATGGGCAATTCCATGACTCTATGATTTGTATTGGTGTATTGCCAGCCAAGTGGGCTTGAGATTACTAAAACCTTCTTAGCCCATTTTTCCTGCCAAATCTGTCTGCTTTAAACCTTTTATGAGATTATGCTTGCTTAAGTCTGATGACATTTGTGCTGTTCTTAAAAAGACAGAAATTAATTTACTTTGATTCTGTGATAATTTTTGTAAAGTTTTTAGTCTGTATCGATTGCATTATATACTGGATCTGGCTGAGATGGAGTTAATTTCTTCATAGCAGTTTGTATGATGCTATGTTTCAGATGTATGAGCAAAACAATGCTGATAACACAGTTATGCTTTAGCTGCTGCTGAAGCATTTCTTCACAGCATGAAGTCCTTGTCTGTTTCTCATTCATCCTCCTCTCAGCTGGTGAACAGATCGGGAGTGCTCAGGAGGTTGGGAAGGGACACATCCAGGCAGATGACTTGAATCAACCGGAGAGATATTCTTTGTCATACAATGTCATGCTCAGCAATAAAAAGGGAAAGGAGAAAGTTTCGGGAGGTTAGCCATCTTTCTGCATAGGAACTGACTTGGCATCATTCTGTCCACAGGAGGTGGTGAATGATTGTCTTCACATCATTTTCTTTGTTTTGTTGTTTTTGTCATCTTCTAACTTTTTTCTTACTGTTTTTTTCCCTTGGCTTACAAGTTTTCTTGCTTTTGCTTCTCCTTTTCTCTTCCCCAGTCACACTGTGGGTGGAAGTGAGTGAGTGGTTGTGTGATACTTAGCTTTCTACCATAGTTAGCTCACAACAGTTAGCAAAATACAAATTTTTAGGACGTACTGATCTCGTTAGGGATGCTGGGGTGGGTTTGTTTTTTTTTTTTTTTTTGAAGTGTGGCAGAAGATGTTTCCTTTATTGTAGAATTCTGTTTCTCAATTCCTAAAAAAGTAAAAAGATAAAATAAAAACAAAACACCCTGCCTCTTTTTTTCCTGTATTCATGTAGCTACTTGGCTCCTAATAGCTTTTCTTTCCTGTCACGCTAATCAAGATATTTTGTTGAAGTTGGTACAAGTTCTCAGTTAAGGCAGTACTGTTCCATGGGAAGTGGATATTTACTTTTTTGCAAATCTCAGGAATAAGGTGTAATGTTGTATTGAGCAAGATATGCAGAAACAAAGAAATAACCCTCACAGTAAAGTATAGAGAATGGCTTACAGACTGTAAGATTTAATTACAGCTTCAGCCAAAGCTGGCGCACTGTGACTTTTTGTCACATGATGATCACTTGGAGATCCCTTCCAACCCCTACAATTCTGTGATTCATTTTAGGCAAAAATGTTACTTGTGGCATGTAGGTATGACTCGAGTCAAAGAAAGAAGTATGTTTAATGTAGTTTACTCCAAAATCTGACCAAGAAAAAGTTAAACTCTTTGGAATCTGATATGCAAATGTTCTTATTTTCCATTTTTCAGTTAATGGTGAGTCATCTTCCTCTGCACCAGAAGCTACTAATTCTTCTGTCTCTGAGGCTATGGTAGGTTCAGGAGAAGCTTCCATGTCTATAGATTGCACTAACACTACAGCAGAACCTCAATCAACAGAAGAAGCAACTAGTTGTTCTGAAAGCCACACTTCTACGCTATCTGTTGTGTCTGCTGGACTAGAAGCTTCAACTACAACAGACTGTGCTCAGCCTAATACCACAAACAGTACAGCAGCAGATGCAGCAAAACCAAGGGAATCCTCAGCCTCAAGTGCATCTGGAGAGTCTGTAAGACAGCAGACTGTTAATGCTGGTACAGAACCTTTACCACCAGGGTACGTGGGCTTGATTTTAACACTATAACTGTCTTTTGTCTGAATGTATATATAAAGAATTTGCAGTTTAATTCCATACAGGGATTGCCAAATGCAAATCAGTTGGCTGAGACAGGGTTATATGATCTAAAATGAAGTTTGTACTATTGTGTAACTGGCTGGTAGTTTATGTCCCAGAAACTAGCAATTGATCACTTATTTCCTGAGACAGTAATGTGATCTAAATCGGGGAAACTCTTAGGCATTATGGATATGAAGAAGTTTCATTTGATATATTCAAAATTAGTTGGTTCATAATTCGTTGCTGCTTTGGTTCTTATACTGTGGTAGTATGTAGTAGGGACTAAAATATAAAAAGATGAAAGTGAATAAAATAGTCTAGAAATGTAGGTTCCTGCAGTATAGAAGTGTAACCAATAATGTTAAAAATACAGTGCGTGTATGTGCTCTGAATAGCTAGAAACTTTTAGTTCTCCCAAGCTGAAACTGCAACTGCAGTCCTAAACCTTACATGTGAAATCAAAGATGAGCTTAAACATCAAATAAAAACATAGTATAGAGGTACTGATCTCAATATAAATAAATTAAAAAAATATCAGATGCTTCATGTTTGGGAGAAAAGATGTCTTCAGTAACTAGCTGAAGATGCTGATATTGTTAAATATTTAGAATATTACAAAAATTTAGCAATTTTTTGAGATACTCTGTAATAATGAAATAACGCATATCAAATCCTATCAATAGCAGGGAGGATGTTCTGCCTACATTTTTAGGAGCTAAGTAATTATGTTTATAAGAAAAACGTAAATCTAACACAAACAAAGTCTTCAGCTCATTGTCTAACATGTATTAATGGGGAAGGAAACATGGATAAATAATGCATTATGACAGTCCTCAGCAGCATGACTCTCGAATTGCTAGTGATGTTTTATCCATCTTCATTGTAAGAGCTTTGCAACCAAAACTGAAGAAATAATCTCCATGAATATTAGGTAGAGATAAAGGAATTTAACTGAACAGGAAGTAGAAACATGGGAAAGTTGTCTGCTAACAAACATTTGAGGTTCACTCTGAAAGATCCTGTTGTTTGTTGGATGAGACGTGCTTGGAAATGCAAAGAATTTGTTTCTGAATATTTTAAATGAAGCATCCAGATGTGAAGCAGATAACTACTTGTCTTCATTTTCAGATACCTTAAATAGAATTTGGAAGTACTTCTGTGTATTGATGTATGTTCATTTTATGTACTACATCCCTTAAAGAAGTCTTTATGGTGATAGCAGTTCAAGAAGGAAGTAAATTTATTCTACATGTATTCTAGTGTTCATTGCCTTTGGTGTTTCAGAATGAGGTTTGGTTTGTTTGGTTTGTGTTCATTCAGTAGCAAAATTTTTTAGAGGGAAATAAGCCCTAGGGAAGCATTTTTACCTTGACTTTTGTGAAAGTCTTTTTTGTCCTGAAGGTGGGAGCAAAGAAAGGATCCTCATGGTAGAACATATTATGTTGATCATAATACACGAACTACAACGTGGGAAAGACCGCAGCCCTTGCCTCCTGGGTAATGGATTTTGGATTTAAAGTTGTGAATGCTGCTACATTCTGTTTTTCACCCCCCAAAAAAACCAACACCCTACTGTCTTGATTTTAATAAGAAATTTTAATTTGAAAATATGTCATATATTATGTGTTAAGAAATCTTAACATGCAGTTAGCTTAGAACTGTGTTAATTTACATAAGAATATTGGTGTATCTGTATGTATCTCCTTCTGATCACTTGTTCAGACATAGCTGCTAAATTGTGTTGTTCTTTTAAAATTTAAATGTTAAAATAATTAATATTTTCCCATCTTTATATAGACAACATCAGTAGTGTAGTGCAGTGGTTACCAGCCTCTGATTCTCAATATGGGATTTTCTGTGAAATCTGCCAATATTGATGATTGTCACAGGAAATTACATAATTAAAACTGAGGAGACAAGAAGAGCCAAGGATGCAATTGCCTGAGTCTTTTTTTCTCATTATGCTCTGCTTCTCAACCAGTAAAGCTGGGGAGTATTTTTGTGTACTTTAGAAATCTAAATCACACCTATCATTCTAGTATGTCATTCAAATAATATCTAGGAACTTATCATAAGGAGAAAATGAGCTATGCAGTGTTACTGAAAAGTTTAGCTGTTAATATCTGTGTTTCTCGACAGCTGGGAAAGAAGAGTTGATGATCGTGGAAGAGTTTACTATGTGGACCATAACACCAGAACAACAACGTGGCAGAGGCCAACAATGGAATCAGTCAGGAACTTTGAGCAGTGGCAGTCTCAGCGTAATCAGCTGCAGGGAGCTATGCAACAATTTAACCAACGATACCTCTATTCGGTAAAATTTATATAAAATCTAGAGATGAGTAGAGATATAGGTGTATTTCCCTTAGAAGAGGTTCCCTAAGTAGAGAACGTGAGTTGCACAATACTTAAGACTTTTAAGACTTCTAATGATAGCAGTAACAGGTAAAACTGAAGCTCTCCCATAAGGGAAAAGGACTTTAAAAGCTGGATTATGAGGACTTTATGTATTAAATGGCATTCAAAACTTCTTCAGTGATTAGGAGCCTCTCATCAGCACAGGTGGTAATTCTTCTTCGAGCTCATTTTGAAGCTTAGGGACCTTGTTCAACTCTGGAATTTCAAACGTGGCTTTCCATTTCTCTCATATAATTGCTCACTTAAATCTACTGGAAGAAACTACAATGAGCAGCTTCAAAGACTACATTAGCCTGGAGAAGAGAGAGCTCCACAGAGCTCCACTGTGGCTTTACAGTACTTAAACAGGGCTTATAAAAAACGGAGAGTGACTTTTTACCTGAGCAGGTAGTGATAGGACAAGAGAGAACAGTTTTAAACTAGAAGAGGAGGGATTTAGATTAGATGTGAAAAGGAATTTTTTTTTTACTCAGAGAGTGGTGAGGTGCTGAAATAGGTTTCTCAGGGAAGTTGTGGATGTTTTATCCCTGGAGGTGTTCAAGGCCTGGTTGGATGGGGCAGGGGGCTAGGCAGCCTTATCTTGTGGGTGGCAACTCTGCTCACAGCTGGGGGATTGGAACTAGACAATATTTAAGGTCCCTTTCAACTCATACCATTTTATACTTATATGAGTTATTGAGACAGGTTTTTTTTTTCATTTCTGACTAGATAAATGGAAAAGTTTTTTATGTTGGTTTGTTTTTGTTTTTCCTCCATGGCGTCTGTGTGGCACTGTTCTAAACACTTCTTCGTAAGACTTGAGTTCAGTCCCTTAAATTAAGGCCCAATCCTAGAGACTCCACAAGTGATACAGAGCACAGCTTGAGTGGTTTAAGAAGAAACAACTTCATTTTTACTTCTGGTCTAGGACTGTATGCATCAGGAAAAAAAACTTTCCTCTAAATTTGATAAACCTCCTTAAGGTATCCTCTGAAGTAAAGGATATTGCATTATTCTTGTATTTAACACTTCTTAGCTTTTTGTTATCTAATTAGATGTATCACCAGCAATTGCAGAAATACGTATTGCCACTGATTTTCTTCATTCCTGGTGCTGTGTATTACAGTCTATCTTACAGAGTTTGAGAAAGATAGAATGATTGAGGTTGGAAGGGCCATCTTTGTGGCTCTTTGTTGGACCCTCTCCAGTAGCTCCATATCTCAGCAGTACTTCAAGTACTTCAAGGCCTCACCAATGCTAAGTAGAGTGGAATAATTACCTCTCTTGACCAGCTGGTAATACTTTGCAGCCCAGAATAAATTTAGCCATCTTAGAGCAAAGACACATTTCTGGCTCTTGTTAGACTTGTTGTCCACTGTGACCTTCAGGTACTTTTCAGCAGAGCTGCTTTCCAGCTGAGTGGCTCCCAGTCTGGATTTGTTCCTTCTTGGGTGCAGGACTTGGCACTTATTCCTGTTTAATTGTATGAGGCTCCTGCCATCACATTTCTCCATTTTGCCATGTCCCCTAGCATGACCCTTCGTTGTATTAGCCCCATCACTCTCAATTTTATATAATCTGTGAGTTTACCAAGGGTGCATTTGCATTATCTGGGTCATTAATGAAGATGCAGAACAGAGCTTTACCCAATATTGAATCCTAGAGTCTGTTACTGGATTCCAACTAGACTTTGCACAACAGACAGCTACTTTCTGGGTCTGACTAACCAGTTTTCAGTCTGCCTTGCTGTCTTCTCATCCAGGATGTACTTCAGTGACTTGTCTGTGAGAATCATATAAGGAACAGTTTCAAAGGGAGGCCTTACTGAGGTTCAGGAAGACAATATCCATCTCCCCTCATCTGTCAGGCCAGCCATTGCATCATAGCAGACAGGTCAAATATGACTTCTGCTGAGTAAACCCATGCAGACTATTTCTGATAATATTCTTGTCCTTCACGTGCCTGGAAGTGGTTTCCATCATTAGCTGTTTCTGTTGCCTTCCCAGAGACTGAGGTGAGGCTGACCAGCCTGTAGTTCCCTGGGTCATCTTTCTTGCCTTTTGCGAAAAAGGCCTTTGCTTTCCTCCAGTCTTCAAGCATTTCTCCCAGTTGCCATGATTGACTGAAGATTATCAGGAGTGACAACACAGTGACATTTGCCATGGAGATATGGGGATTGTAAACCATTGCTTTTTGCTGCTTGAAATTTTTGTGTTTTTTTTCTAGATTTGTTGACTTGTCTCTAATAAGTACTGAATTTTGTCTGAATTCTCAGCTCAGCTGGAGCACTATTTGTTCAAATCTTGCCTTGTTGTTATTACTTTGTGGCAATCTGTTCATGCTATCAGAACTGTTAGCTTCTTAGTCATTGCCTAAAACTTAGGGACAGACTTTATCGTGTTGTTTTGGTAAGCTGCGTGAGGTCAGTAAATAGGTGGCAATTGCCATTCAAATGTGAGTGATTTGAGATATGTTGATACTAAATTGCATATCCAGTACAAAAAAAATCAAAAGATGTGATTCTTGATAAAAAAATGTATTCAAACCTTCCATCGCTGTCTTTAGAAAAAACTTGAAAAATTAAAAAGGAGGGGTGCAGATGATTTACTTCAAAGGCAGGAGTTGCAGCTGAAGCCAAGAAGTCTGAGTGACTTTCTCTGCCTGTGTACTACTTCAATCAGTTGTTTAAACATCTCAGGAAGCTCCCTTCTCCTGATCTGAGATTTATTTGGTTTTTATTTAGATTTATTCTCTGAGAGAGCAGTGTATTTTTTATTTAGATCATGTTTCTCGATTTAATGATAGCTCACACTAAACACCATAGATTTATTTCTCAGTTTCTGATCTTAGAATCGTCAAATTAGAATTTGTCAGACAGAATATACTTGAGGGAAGAGAGGAGAAAATTGGACTGCTTGCATCCAATTCACATTTCTTTACGGTTCTATTTTTTAGGTAGCATATCAGTTGCATCCTTAGAACTCACATTTTTGAGGGGAAGAAAAATTGAAATGCTATTGAAGAAAGTGTGAGTGCTTTTTTTTTTTTTTTTTTCCATAGTTATCATTTAGGTAGGGTGCTTCTATACTCTTCTCAAACTGTTACTGTCAAATGGAGTAACTTGTCTTCCTCTGATGACACACCATAACTCTGCATATATAGCAGCTCCTGAGTAACATTATAGTTTATTTTCTGGGAAACAGTGATTTAATCTGTTTATTAAACAAGTAGAAATTTCAGTTGTCTTGAATGGTCAAAGATAAACTATGTGAAAGAAATAAGAATGGTAAGGCTATCGTTATAGTTATTATTATTATTTTTTTTTTCTGTTGAAAGTACTGTTGGTACTTTCCTAGAATTAATGAAAAACATCACCTTACTGTTGTTTTATGCATCTCTTTCAGCTTCGTTCTCTTTTGTTGTGTTGTCATTACAGTAACTAGTTATTTTTTATCATCATTTTCATGGAACATACCAGTGCCATATTGCTACTTAGACACTTGGTATAAGGAAGCATAAATTAATTTATACATGAGCCAAATCCATTGTTAGTTGGACCCAATTGTAGAGTAACTTTAATGTCTAGAAAGGCTACTTAGATATTTCAAAATACTTAATGGGAAAAGAGTTATTTCAGACTTTGTTTTCTTATCTTTTAATTTGCACATAACTAGTTACACTATAACTTGCTGAAGTTACTGTTTTTAATAAATATAACATCCTTCAACTATGTGTATTCAAATGAATTTAAAGGAAACAGAAGAAATAATTACATGTGGGGAAAATACATAAAATTTTAATACTCATTCAAAGTAGATGTCTTAAAAAAAAAGATTTTGGAGGACTAACTTTATATAAAAAATTCTACTTATGTATAATATAAAGGTACTAAATGATAAATATGTTAGAAATGGTCAAAGATTATGGTTTGTTTCCTCAAATTTACCATTTAATTAAAAAGATAGTATTTATTGACCATGTATAAATATTGGGCACATTTAGAAGATGAGAAAACTCTGAATTATTCCACCATTCACTTCCTTGTCAGTTAGCATTTTCAACTGTGTGCTATTGTCCTTATACTTACTACAGTGAAATCTTTGATCACAAGGTCATCGTGACTATATAGATTCCAAAAGCAAAGGATAACTTTGTTTACTTCTGAGATGATGATAATCCTCTTTTTGTATCTCATAGCTTTATTCTGAGTGTATCCATTCCATTTTCTTATGATCTTTACTCTGCTTCTGTATCACAGTAGGACAACAAAAATACTTTAGCCTTTATTACATGAAATTGGCTGTTTGGAAACTCTAAGTGGACTTGAGATGTTTTTGCATTGCAAATGTTGTTTAAAACTAAAGCAGTACTGGCAGTAAGGTGATCCATAAGATACTCTGGAAAATGTAGATAAGTTTCCACTTATCAAAATTTAATTCCATGGAAAAGAACAACACACAACTTCATCATCCTAAAGGTTTTAAGAGGGATGCTTTAGTTATAAACTAGAGCATGCAGCCTGCAGTCCAAGGTCATTTCTGCTCTTTATCGTCATAAAATATTTCATACTCTATTCATGCCATGTTTTGTATCCTTGGGAGCTACTGGGAGACTTTTGCAAGTTTACAGTATATAAGAAGTTTAGTATGGTTCTTCATAGTATTTTAATCTTTTCTTAAATTATTTTCTCCTTTTAGGCTTGCTGTATTTTAATATTATATAAAAAACATCAGAATATTTTAATGGAATGGAATGCAGCTGTTTTGACAAAGAAAGACAAAGATTGAAAATAGCTGTATACCCAGAAAAGACATCATTTACTGAGGAGATGAAAAAATACTTAAATTGGCAGTAGTCTTTGTGTTTTAACATGTACTTTGAGTTTTTAAGCAACCGTAAAGCATTATCATAAGGAAAAAGCACATACCTTTTCATAAAACTTTGGTGAACTGCACAATTTTTAAGATCACAGGTTCTCTCAAGTTTACAATAAGAAGGGAAAACATGATATATAGTGTTGGAAACAGGGGAGGCAAGAGAACAAATGTTAAATTGTCACAAAATTATGCTTTTCCACAAAAACAGACTTAAAAACGACATGCTATCCAGAAGGTGTGGTCTTCAGAGTTAGTGGTAGACTTTAAACGTATTGTGGGAAAGAAAAATGAGAAATATTTGACCTAACTGGATGCACTCTTGTTTATAAATAGGCTTCAATGTTGTCAGCGGAGAATGATCCACTTGGGCCTTTGCCACCAGGGTGGGGTAAGTTAATTAGCTGTTGACTTCAGGAGATGGCAGTTGGAGAAATCTGGAATGCAATTGTTGTATAGTTTGTGTGTGTTTGTTTGTTTGTCTGTTTTCTCTTTCTCCCTAGAAAGGAGAGTGGATTCAAATGATAGGGTGTATTTTGTAAATCATAACACAAAGACAACACAGTGGGAAGACCCTCGAACTCAAGGGTAGGTGTGTATATTGACTGTATAAATGGAAAGATCTTGCTTAATTATTACTTTAAAAGTAAAGATATGGGTGAGAAGCAAAAATTACTGTCTGCATTTTTTTTTTCTGCAGTTTACAAAATGAGGACCCTCTTCCAGAGGGCTGGGAAATCAGATATACTAGAGAGGGTGTACGATACTTTGTTGATCATAATACAAGAACTACCACTTTCAACGATCCTCGTACTGGGAAATCTTCTGTGTAAGTGAGGAAATTAAAAGTATTTTTAACTTTTTCACGTGTTACACTTCAATGATGCAATTCTTCTCATACATGAAGACAGTCAATGCTTCTAGCTAGAAGTGAGCAATAAATTATGAACTTACTGTTTTCTTGCAAACCTATTTTCAACCTTTAATTGTCTGTTTCTCTGTGCCACACTTCACCACACTGTAAAGTTCAGTAGTTTTTATGCACCGTTCAAATATGAAGATTTTAATGGCACTCTAAATAGAGAAAGGAAGCGAGGTAAGCTCGTACATCGTAAATTCAACTCATATAACTAACAGACAGTTTTAATGGAAACAACAAATGGTTGTAAGATGCATTGCTTATAGTTATGTAAGTGCTGATAATATTAATGGCTAAGCAAACAAGTTCTGAGTAGTTGTCAAAATTTTACTTGCAGATCTTCTAATTGTAAATAGGTTAATCAGAAGAGTTGGACCAGCTGATGGTGCCTGTACACCTTTGTGTACAGTAGTGTTTACGGAGCTTACCTTTGAAGTGTCAGTGGCATTTCCTTCAAGGAGTGTGTAGATCAGTGTACTATAAACTTACTGATTCCACAAACTGCTCAAGTTACGAAGCCTTTATCCTATGTTGACCCTTGGTGATAATGATGTGTTTGAGATCATACTGCAGCCTTTCTCTAGATGGAAACAATAGAATAGATGTCTTTCCTTTATCTGGCTTCTAATTTTTACAAAATTGATAGGTATTTGAAATCCTTAAAATCTCTACCCTCCTAAATTGAGTAGTATCTTTAACAATAGCAAAATGGTATGTGTGGAAAGGGTGAGGATAGGAAGACTGACCAACCAAACATTTTGTTTATTTGGGAAATAATACAAAACCAAGTTGGGGCATGTGTTAAGAATTTCTATCTGTGATTGTATCTTATGATTGCAATCTTTTGTGCATTTTTTGAAATCTGCAAGTTTGTGTTTAGTGTTGAAAGTTCTGTTTGATGTCTGTGTGGTTAATGTATCTCAAATATATTCCCTTACAGAAATAAAGGGCCACAGATTGCCTATGAGCGTAGCTTTAGGTGGAAACTTGCTCATTTCCGTTACTTGTGTCAGGTACTGATTAAGTAATTACTTAGTTTTTGAGACTTTTTGAATTTTCATAAATATATTTTCTGCCTTTTAACGTTATTATCTTATGATTACAGTCCAATGCACTGCCAAGCCATGTGAAAATCAATGTATCCAGGCAGACTTTGTTTGAGGATTCCTTCCAGCAAGTAAGACCACAGAATTTGTTTATAAGCTCTATAACCTCTATATAAGGTATATAATATATAAGCTCTTCAATATGGGAGATGAAAAGCTTTTTAGCTAGTCCTTTAAAGTTGTCAGATAATATATACCTTTCGAAGAGTGTAGGAACAGGGCAATAATAATAATTTTCAGATTAGCTCTCCTCCTTGCTTGCAGTCTGCTGCTCAACGATTTTGAATTCGAGTCGGAATTTTTGTGTTCAGTTCTGTGACTGTATGTTCCATGAGTTTATGTAATTGCTTTTCAAATCTGTGTGTTTGTCCTATTTGGTGTATCTGTAACAATTAAATCTAAATTTGAAGGAGCAATTGCATTGAAAATACATCTTTTATAATTTAGTGCAACTTTTGTTTATTTGATAGATTATGGCATTAAAACCCTACGATTTGAGGAGAAGATTATACGTTATATTCAGAGGAGAAGAAGGATTGGATTATGGTGGATTGGCAAGGTAAAATAAAATATCTGTAAAAGTATTATTCTTTTTTGCTTTTTTTTTTTTTTTTATAGTATTCTAATCTTGATTTCTATTGTCATTCTATTCGCAAAGTAACACCTTGCTTTTACAGTCTTGTCCTGGTTAATTCTTTAGCTCCCTTTAACATATTAAGGCAGTAGAACTGGCAGTTCTGACAATTGCTTTGGGTGAAATTTACCTTAGTAAAACTACACTTCAGTTCTTTGACAAAGACTAGTGCTTACATTGGAATATATTTCATTTTGTTTTATTTATTTAATTTTTTTGTGCCAGTAATTTTCTCTAGACAGAGGTTTTTTTTCAGAAAGTTTCTACCGTAAAGTTCAGCTTGGAAATAGGGATTGTGGAGAAATACATACTTTTGTTTATTTAGCAAAAAAAAACAGACAGATACCAGACTAGGGGCTGATACAAGCAGGAAGGCTGTGAACTAGAGGAGAGTGGTGCAGGCATGAAGTAAAGGCTGAGGACTTTGCAGGCTGTGCAGGAATGCCCGAAAGCTAGAGTACAATTTTTTCTAGAAGCTGAAGTGGATTCAAAGGAATTTTAACAAGAAAATAATGGATAAAGTGTCTTTCCTCTATTGTCCGTATAGTGGATAACCACTGACTGCTGCTGCCAGTTACTTGACTGAAGTGTTGCTATTAAGATGAAAATTTCAGTTACCACTGCAGGTCCACAGAACCAGACGTAGTGGTAGGTGATAGAGATTTTCCTTGGTGTGTTTTTTTTTTTTTTTGCTTTTTTAAATAGAGTTCTGTTTTGGTTTCGTCCTGTTTGCAGTTAACTTAGTGTGTTAAAAGGTACAGTATTTGTAAGTAAGGAAACCTTGTTTGTGAATGTTGAGCATCTTCGGATATGTGTGTGCCTAATTTTTCTGAATTAGAATATCATAGTTTTTTTGTTTTTTATTTTTTTTGGAGGACTTCAGGGAGAAATCCACTTTTTGTTTTGCATGAGTTTTGTTTTGTTTGGTGTTCCTATCATGTTGACCCTAGGCTTAAGTTGGGAACCAGAACAGTTCAAGTAACCTGTTCCAGAGAAACAGAAGTACTCCAGAGAAGAATAATTGAATTGAAGGTATCAGTCACAAAATATAGCAGAACAAATTAAAAAAAGAAATATGTAAGTAGTAAAATTTCATAGATTTAGTAATAAATCTTTCCCAAGACATGGGATGTGAAGCTAAGAAACAGGAGGGATCTCATTCATCATCCTGTCTCTTAGCAGGCTAAGCTCTGTGTGTGTTCTCTCCAGATTTTCACCTTTTTTAGCAGAACCAATCTGAACACTTTAGCCTGTGGCTAGTTCTAGCTGTTAACACGAAAAACACATTGCTTCTACAAATTTCTTGCCAATGAGTGATTTCTTTTCTTGTTATCTGGCTGTGACATAATTTAAAAGCTTATTAAATGTGATACTGATATACAGTGTTAATATAACTGTCTCAGTACAATACTTTCACAGAATGATATACAACATTCTTGTGCTTATTAAAAGATGCACAGAACCCAATTAGGGTTGTGGTATCCTGGCTGCCTTTTTTTTTATTCTTTCTAAACAGCCTTTGGGTTAGAAGCATATTTTATCAAGTTGTGATCCACAATGTAAATTTCATAGAACTGTTAGGAGAAACATACCTGCAAAGCTCTCATTTTTATTCCCCAGTTTCAGGTAAATACACGGATACAAAAGATACCTCTTAAATGTGACAGCTGAAGGACAGTCAGAAGAGAATTCTGTTCTTGCAATTATTACACTACTGACCTTTCTCCTTTTGCAGCTTTTCCCTACCCCTTGCTTTTCAGTTTCAAGTGTTCAGGGTCTGGTATTAAAATACTTGAGTATGTGTCTGCATTTGAAGTCTCTGGTTATATAAAAATGCTCAAAGTGACAAGTATTTTAAACATCAACTTTCTTGATACAGAAACACCAGATTCTATTACAATTTCAGGTCAGCTGAGCTGGAATCTGTGAAACCAGAGAATAAAATGTAATCATTAAACCTCAACAAAAAAAGTATTTTCACATCATTGTGTCCTGTTGGCTTAACTGATGCACAGAAATTCGTTAAGCTGCTGTACCTCAGTGTTTGTTTTACTGACAGAGTGGGAAAGCGAATAAGATGTTGTTGGTTTTTTGTTGGTTTTTTTTTTACCTGGATTGTTCAGAACTTTTTTAATAAGAGATTTGAGTCATATGCAGTAAAGCAGGGTGGATTCTTGTTACTAGTGGGCAGCTAAAATGAATGGTATGAGAGTGAGTTCAAGGTGAGAATAATCATTTCTAAACATTGGAACCTGTGATTCTGTAGCATTATAGTTTTTATAGACTGATTGTTTCTACATTTAAAAAAGTGCATAAAGCTTTATATTTTTCCATGCTCGTAATACAGCACTGTTTATATTATTTTTCCAAGCTCGCATATATTTTGATCATTTCATTAGATGCTTAAGGTGATAAAGATGTGTGTATGTGTATTTGATGGTTTTTATGTGTATATGTGTTTTTTTCCTTAGAGAATGGTTTTTCTTGCTTTCCCATGAAGTACTGAACCCTATGTACTGCCTATTTGAATATGCTGGCAAGAGCAACTATTGCCTGCAGATAAATCCAGCATCAACTATCAATCCTGACCATCTTTCATATTTCTGTTTCATTGGGCGATTTATTGCAATGGTAGGTTAGAGTTTTATAGTTTTATTATTTCTTGTATTTATGCGATTATTTCTGAATAGTATTGTTTTTGCAGTTTTAATTTAAGCAAATGCACCCAAAACACTTCTTAAACACTGAATTTTCCTGGGATGGTGACAGAAATGAATATGAAATTCAAAAGAACATTTTAATTTTGTCAATTACATGTGCATTATTAGTGTAAACAGTTTCTTTATTGTCTGTATACTGATACTCTGAAAAATGTGACTAATATTTTTGCAAAAACGTCCTTCAGTTAGACTTAATACATGCTGATATGTTAGAAAAAGTGAGTTAAAAATGTTTTGTGAAGCACATTGTATTGAAATACATGTTTAAATTAAGGTTCAGAGGTCACATACAGGGAAAAGCAGAAGCTTGCGGGGGATTTTTTAGCATCCTGAATCATGCCATCATGTTTCTCTTAAAACAATAAGCTGAACAGAGATATTATAGTTTTTTTCTTGTGTCACTGAGCCGAGTATGTCTAATGGAGTCTTGCTATAACATTTTTTTCCTTCTGTCTGGAGATAGAGGAAACTGCAATGCCATTTAGCAGGAAGATGTAAAGCAAATTATGTTCTAGAATCAAATTCTGTTTCTTTTTGTAGAGATCTTTGTTCATAGGCATCATATAAATGCCTGTTAATTGAGAAATCTGCCTCATTGTAGAGGAGGATTTAATTCAAGTATTTAAAGTCATTAAAAGTCAAAGTTTCCTTTCTTGAAGTAGTTTTATATTTTCATTTTTAATTCTCTAAGAAAAGCAGAGACTTGTGGAGTAGTGCTCAATGTAGGTAGTTTCAAGGTTTGAATGGCACTAAGTGCACTACTTCCTGGAATACCTTCTAATGGCTTAAAATAGCTCTGGCAATAACCTAAATGTGAATCATTTTAAGGATTCTAGATTGTAGTTGTAAGTGCAGTTTAGCTTCTGTTTGTCTCTGAATTCTAGAAGACTTGTTGCTTTCAGATCATAAAAATATCACTTTTGAAACAGCCACAGGCATTTTTGACAGCAGCTGAGTTAAATGTACGTATGTCTTGTATTATTCTGTGTTACTCTCTTGTGTTACTATTAACAAAATAATTGTTAAATGGCTGTTGCTCCCTGCATGCTACAACTGTTATGTTTGCTGTAAGTTTAGCGTAGCTATTAAATGGTATGATTTAAGAGTGTACTTTTACAAAAAAAAAAAAAAAAAGAACCCAGCAAAGCAAACAACAGGAAATTATACGGCTGGATAATGCACTCGGTGCTTGTTTTGTTCATTCCTACTCTCATGAGAATTCTAGAGTAGTTTAAAAGTAAACATATGAAAAAGAGCCTCATGCCTTTTTCATGCCTTCATGCATGCTGGAGTAATCCTTAGAGAGGAAATGAGTATGTGGTGCAAACAAACAGAACGTTGTCATTTTCTGGAAAAAATGGGCTGTTACATTGGCTCTTTTTCTTACTACTTCAGCTGTAAGGAGAGTCAAGCAATAAATGCTATACTACGGTCCATTTTTAGAATGATTTTCAATGCTCTTGCAGCCCAGAAGGCCAATGGTGTGCTGGGTCCCATCAAAAGAGGGATGGCCAGCAGGACAAGGGAGGTGATTGTCCCCCTCTGTTCTACCCTCATGAGGCCCCAGTATGAGGGAAAACAACTTTTTACATGGATAGATAGTGATAGGGTTAGTGGGAATTATTTTAAACTAAAGATGGGTTATTTATATTAGATGTTGAGGGGATGTTTTTTACTGAGAGAATGGTGAGGTGCTGGAACAGGCTGTCCAGGGAGGTTATGGATGCGCCGTCCCTGGAGGTGTTAAACAGGCCAGGTGACATGGGGCCCTGAGCAATCTGATCTAGTACTTCATCTAGTGGCTGGTAACCCTGCCTGTTGCAGGGGAGTTGGAACTTGATGATTCTTGAAGTCTCAGAATCTCAGAACTGTAGGGGTTGGAAGGGACCTCCAGAGATCATGGAGTCCAACCCCCTGCCAAAGCAGCTCCCTAGCCCAGGTTGCACAGGTAGGCGTCCAGGCGGGTCTGGAACATCTCCAGAGGAGACTCCACCACCTCTCTGTGCAGCCTGTGCCAGTGCTCCATCACTGCACTGTGAAGATGTTCCCATGCACTTCATGGAACTTCCTATGCATGGGAACCCTATGCTGTGAGTTGGAGTCCCTTCCAACCCAAGCCATTCATTGATTCTCTGATTCTATGATTTTTAAGAGGTATTTCAGTGAAGTATAGTGGATTAGAGTGAGAAAAACTAATAGAGCACAGCTACTAATGTGAAAATATCTGCTTTTAGAAGCACTGAGTCTGTATAGGGGTCAGTGATACATGTATGAATTGATGTTTGCATAATATGGTGATTCAGCACTGCTAACTGGATCACGAGTATACGTAGTGAGACTTTTTTTTAATTTGATTTTATTTATTAATTTATTTATTCACCTTTAAAGAAAGTAATCCTGAAAGCTCTTTCAGAAACATTAGTTCCATTTTTCATTGACCTTATAAGCCAGAGTAGCATTGTGTAAAGGATGATTTTGCAGAATGTATGCATGTAGTGAACATGGTCAGTAGTATTTAGGTAGGGATCAAAAAACATGCTCAAGTAAAATTCAGTAACACTCGGCATATATACCTGCCCACATAATAAGGAGGAAGCATAGCCATTTTATGAGGAAATTACTATATGCCTTTGTAAAATACTTTTTTATTATATGCTTGGATAAATTTTGTTAAATTTAAATTGTTAAATTTGATAAATTAAACTTACTAATTACTAAATGTAATGTTTTAGTTAGTTTGTTTAAGTACAAAGCAGCTGCTTATCACTTGAAGGAGAAAAGAATACAAGAAATTCAGCAATTCAACAAAAGCTAAACAGACTTTTTTTTTTCTGTTTCCACAGGCATTGTTTCATGGGAAATTCATTGACACTGGTTTTTCTTTGCCTTTCTACAAACGAATGTTGAGCAAGAAACTTACTATTAAGGATCTAGAATCTATTGATACTGAATTTTACAACTCACTAATTTGGATAAGGTCTGTAGATGTCTTTTTCTGAGTTTTTTCTGCATTTCTCTGTTTTAGCATCTATGGTAACCTGTTGTTTTTTTTTTTTTCTTTTTCCTTTCTTTTCATTCCTTCAGGGATAATAACATTGAAGAGTGTAACTTGGAAATGTACTTCTGTGTAGATATGGAGCTCTTAGGAAAAGTAACCTCACATGAGCTGAAATCAGGAGGTTCAAATATCTTGGTAACTGAGGAGAACAAAGAAGAATATATTGGGTAGGAAGGCTTCGATTTCAAAAAAAACTGTTTCATGTTTCTTCTGTTGCTGTAGTATTTTATGACTCAGCATTTTTTTCTTATTATTTAATTCTTTACATTGGTTTTGAAATGCTATCTTGGTGCATGCAGCATCTTGGTGGTTTTTGCTCTTTGCTCTTTTTCCCTTTCCTCCCTTGTTTCTGCCATGCCACAAAACCTCTTGCCCCTCCCCTGCCAAAAAAAAACCGAACAGATGTGTTGACAAGATGAGGACCTGTATTATTACTGCTGTTACTGTATGTGCAATGAGAGAGCAGCTGAAAGAGTACGTTAAAATCTATTTTAATTATCTTCTCATAGAGGAAAGATGTGCTTTTGACAGATTTCAAAGTTGTCGCTGTGGTGACTGAAACTGAGGATGGTGCATAATATGGCACAGTGTGGTGTGACTTATAACAGGGTTTTGTCATTGTTCTGTTGTACTGCTCTATCCTGCTTCTTTCCTGTGACTGTCTTTTGTTTTGAACCTTTCTGATCCAACTTGAGTGATCTCCAAAGCACGTGTATCAAGGCCCTTTTCTGTGTGTATGTTCTGTGCTGCACGTTAATTTATCACCGTAAATTAGTAGTCTTCAGTTTTGTAGTGAAACAGTTTCTATAGTAAGTACCTGTATTTACCATCACTTTCTTATACTTAGAAGTGGCTTGACTGTTTTAGTTGAAACTCAAAAAAAACGTTACATCTTCTTCCTTAGCATAAATCAAATGCTTGGAACAGAAAATGACTGCTCGTTGCTGAAGCTGGAAGTATTGGGCAACCATAGTTACAGCTATTATAAGCAGCAGTATTACTGCTTACGTGAATATTTTAAAATCAGTGGAAATAGTTCTTTTTGTCCATTGAACTGCTCAGATTATACACTTTAAAGCAGATTTTGCCATAATAAAGTAATAATGCCCAAGTGCCATCGTTGTCATGAAATAATTGCTGAATTTAGATGAATATAAGATTGATAATAATAAATCTTTCTTGTTGAACAGGAGCCTGAATGCATCCTGATGTTGTTCCTGTCTGAACTTGGAGATTTGTAGCAAAATCAGTATGCTGAGTTCTTTATAGTCCGTGCATTCACACAGTGTGAGAAAGTAAAATAGGATGGAATGCTGCCTCACTGGGCCACGTACTAATTATGTATATTTGAGCTGCTTGATATTGAGTGCTAATTGATGTTTAGTGTTTTTTATTTCCCTTCCCAGGCTCATGGCTGAGTGGCGATTTTCTCGGGGAGTCAGAGAACAAACCAAAGCTTTTCTTGATGGTTTTAATGAAGTTGTTCCACTACAGTGGCTACACTACTTTGATGAAAAAGAGCTGGAGGTGAGGCTATAGACAGCCTTTCAGCAGGTGCCACAGGGGTTGATTCTGGTGCATACTGATTGCTTGGTTTGATGTGCGTAATCTATGGTAGATTCTAGGGTTATTACACTGCAGGTCATAAAGGTGTAGGAACCAACAAGGTTTGGTACTGGATTTTGTAGATCCTTAGTATGCAAACTAAGGGCTAATAAAAAGTGTTAGTAGCATACATGCTGTTTTCTTAAAAATCAAGCTAATCTGTACATGCTGTTACGGTTCTGATTTGAAGCAGGGACAAAAGGTTTTGAAGCAGTAGGCTTATTGATTACTGAGAGACCTGCCAAGGTTGCCTGTATATTATAAGAAGTCTTTTGAAAGGTTTTTTTTAGGAGACTTTGCCTTTAGGATGTTTGGCTTCCATTGCTTCTAGCAGTGAGTATTTTACAGACTCACTCTTTACAGTGTATTTTGTCTTTACTTGTAGTAGCAGTGGCAATTTAATTGTCATCATCCTGGAATATAAGGCATGATTTTAATGTGAAAGCTAATGTCCTGGTTAATATAGAACTTCCATGTATGGGAAAGGTTGTATCTTTTATTGCTGAATTAGTAATTGGAAGAAAGCTTATTTCTGGTATGTGGGCTTTCAGATCACATAAAAACACAATCAGCTTTGAAGTTCCGCAAACTTAGGATAAAGGAAAATCTAATTATAGCATAGAATTGAAAAAAAAAATTGCCAGTCCTTTGTTTGCAACAAGAATCTACATTTTTACTAGCATGTCTCATACAAAATACAAAAGCAGCTCTTAATTTCTATGTGTAGCTGTGTACGTTGTCAAGTACCATTGTCTTTTCCAGGTTATGCTCTGTGGTATGCAAGAGGTTGATTTAGCAGACTGGCAAAGGAACACTGTTTATCGTCATTACACAAGGAATAGCAAGCAGATCATGTGGTTCTGGCAGGTACATTGAGCAGTAAAACTTCCAGCTTGGGAATCTTATTCTGTTTTCTAACACAAATGACATGTAAAGGGGAGGGGTGCCATCTGAATGAAGGCTCTCACTTATTCTTTTCTGTTTTGTTTTCGGAGAAAGAGAGGAGTTTTGGGGGGGAGCATAGTGTGTAGGGTGGGAAATGGCGGGCAGATTCCTGCATCATATTTGAATAGCTGAATCACAAATACTGATTTTTATATCTTGTTCTTCTTATTGATTGTATTACAGCAGAGCTTTTTTGTATTCTTGGCAGTAATGTACCTTCTAAATGTCCATGATGTAGTGCATCAGAATGCCACACATTATTTATGATTATCATCATATTAACTGTGCCAGACTAGTGCTGACCAATTATAACTCACACTTAACTGAGTCACCTAAGAATTCTTTTCAGAAAAACAAACAACAAGCAACACAACAGGCTCCCAATAGCTATGAGTTCCCCTAAAGGGAACTCCCAGATAGATGTTTCCTGTCTTGAAATAAATCACAATTTTAGATAGACTTTATCAAAAGTTACTCTAGAAAATGGTACACATCAATTGTTTCCTGTTCAGTCCAATGTAAGATGCAATGATAATATTTCTCAGAAAAAAGAAAAAAAATATTAAGCTCATTACTGAAAGATTCTTAATCAAAAGTTCAATCAACTTGAATATGATTTTTTTTTTCAGCATTTATCAAATGAAATAATATTTGTTTTGTTGTCAAGGCTTTTCAGTCAAAACTGCAGCTGTATCAATTCTCTCTCCTTTTCACCTTCCCAGTAATTTTCCTTACAAAGTTCAATAGCTGTTGAGGACTGGGACTGTCACAAGCAGGGAATACTTGAGTCTTGAGATGCTCAGAGCCTGTGGCTAGGCTACTGCCATGTTTAATTACAAATTTACAAACTTAATTAGAATGAAATGAAGATTCTTCATATTTGCTGATAGCTGTTGCCAGCTTTCATGTTGTAACAGTCAGTATTCTGTATTATCTGAAATCATTGTCTTTCTTCCCCCACCCTCAACTTTACTGAAATGGAGAAAAATGAGCTTTTCTCAAGGTATCTTTTTAAGAGAAATTGTTTTCCACAGTCTTTTAGGATTTTTTGTTTTCCTCAGCTATGTCCATTTTTTTTTTTTTTACTAAGTAATGTGAATCTCTGTACCTAGTTTGTAAAAGAAACAGACAACGAGGTTCGCATGCGACTTCTGCAGTTTGTCACTGGCACTTGTCGATTACCTCTGGGTGGATTTGCTGAACTTATGGGTAAGTGAAGAATGACCCAAACTTTTAGTCTGTAAGTGTTTCATTTGCAAATGAACCAGGCTGTAAGTGGATGCCAGGAACTTCCTATATGTCAGCTTGGTTCTGGCAGCTCTTTTTATACCAGAAATCACATTGAATAACTTTATAAATGATGAGGAAATCAGCTTATATCTACTAGCAGAATATTCGTGTAAGGAGTAGCACCTGATGAGTTCTGAGTGCTCTGTCTGAATTGATTTACATCCAATAGATGTCTTGTGTACTACTTCAAAGGAACGGATTACAGTTATTTTAATCTTATTTTCTAGGAAGTAATGGTCCTCAGAAATTCTGCATTGAAAAAGTTGGTAAGGAAACTTGGTTACCAAGAAGTCACACTTGGTAAGTTGTTACATGTAATCTTTCTGTTAACTTTAGTGGTTTCTCTATTCTGGTCTTGCATTTACCAAATCAAAAGAAATGTAATTTGAATCATTATCCGTCTCCGTCATCAGCTTTGATTGCTGTGACTCACCAATGCTCAGAACTCTGCTGGTTCCCTTCATCTTAAATTTTGCTACTACAACCCTGTGATATTAATATTCATTATACTTCCAAAGCTGCTGTCAGGAAGATAGCTTTGGGAAGACACAGAAGGAAACAGAATTGTGGCAGGAGCCTTTTGGAACCAAGCTTAAGGAAAAGTTAATGCTTATTTCCAGGCACGTGTAGAAAGGATGAGGCTTTGGCCTTTTCATGCTCCTGCTGGAATTTGGAGATGTAAAGTTAAATTTGCAGTAAGCATCTCTGCTTACAGTTCTCTGCATCTCTGTAAAGAGCTTTCTTAACACTTCAAAGGTCCTGTTTCCTTATCTGAGGTGATACCAGCCTTTCGCTTCTAAATGCATTGATCTAAAACTTTGTTCTTACTGTTCATAGAAATATTAAGGTTAGTGAAATGGCATCGACTCTGACACTTCTTCATTTCTAATTGCTGCACCGGAACAGTTTTAACTCCTACTGTAGCAGTCAAGTAATGTTCTGCATGGCATTTAGATAAACCTAACAATGTTGTGTTTTTTGTTGGTTTTTTTTCTATGCTCAGTTTTAATCGTTTGGATTTGCCACCCTATAAAAGCTACGAACAACTGAAGGAGAAGCTGCTCTTCGCCATTGAAGAGACGGAGGGATTTGGTCAAGAGTAGAAGCAGCTTCTAGTCCAGGAGACTTTGTGTATTAAAAGGCTCAGCCAACTAAAATTGCACACTTAATTGTATATAAGCTTTTTGTTCTGTACAGTGATCTTTCTGGAACTCTAAAAGTATAATTGTTCTCCGTTCTTCCACAAAGATATGCAAAACAGTTCAGCCTTTTCTACTTTTATTTATTGCCCTTCCAAAAGACCAGAAAAATCCCTCATAAATGTTGAAAGCAGACAAGAGTCTTATTTAAAATATATATTAAAAATATAAATATATATACTAACAAGCTCTAGTTTTATAGAGCTTTAAGTGTATGAAAAGTTGCAGCCATTTAAAAGGGCCTGGATTTGCTTTATCTTGGCTTTATTATTTAGAAAAATGTTTAAACTGCTCTGTGTTCTCTCTTAAGAAACATCTCCGAGTTTGTTTTATTGCATGGCTGTTCTAAAAGGTGTTAAAGGCTTAGGTCAAACATATCCTAAATATGTAGAACGATGCTGCTGGTATTTGAGACGACAGAATACGATGTTCTGTCAGTTTAATTTTTTAAAATACATTACTAGCTGTTATATCTCTCTTTACTACACTGATGTAGCCAAGGTCGTGAATAAAGCCTTTATTACTTGCACAAGAGTAATGTACAGGAAGTTGAATGTGATCTGATGTCGAAAGGAATTGGTGCCACTGTTCTGACTTGTTGTAGGAGCTGAACAGAACATCTTGATTCATTTGAGCAGCATTGAAATTTGTTTACATATTACCTTGGGTTATTACCACGAGGATGTTAGGTAAAAGAAAAAAATGATAATAAAAGAGAAACTATTACACGTTCTCTCCTCGGTCTGTTGTCTTACAGGTTTTTTTTTTTATTTTGTATTTTCTTTTTTCAGTCTGTGATGTGTTTTTCACAGCTTCATAGAGTATGTTAACGTAAACTGAGATAGAAGGGTATACAAAAGGTAATGTGAACTTTGCTGCTTTCTATGCTCACGTTCAGTTTCTGTTACTGGATCCAGTAAACCCAAATAAAATTCAATTGACATAAGCTTTGCACAGTTAAAAGTATTTTGAAGTATTAAAATGTTCTTATTAACTCTTGAGTTCCTGCACAAATTCAGATGTACCTGAATTATGTCCAGATCCTGTCATGCTTTTCTGTAGGCCAAGTTGGTGTTGAGGGCATTTGCTGAACTGAAAAGATGTTTAACAAAAAAAGTTAAGACACCTTACTCATGTGAATTCTGATAAATGCTACTTTTTAGCAAACTGTGCTTCCTTGTTATAGAGTAAAATATGTTTAAAACTACCATTTGTATTATGCTTTAATATTAACTGTAAATTCCATTACATTTAACTTATACAGAATTTTGTACACACATGAAACTGATTTCTTAAAATAAGATGAAAACCATTTCTGTAACATATCATATTGCACTGTTAGAAGTGTACTTGCAGAAAAAATAGCTATATCTGTTCTCGTATCTTTCCGATACAGCAACTGAATTCACTGAATTCTGCCAAAACTTTATTTTTCTACAGCCTGGATTCTCCGGAGGCTTTGTATTCAGAATGGCACAGTTTACTGTGGAGCTGCTGAGCTGTACGTAGCTTTGATAACAGTGGCACTGCACCTGGCCCAACCACAGCGCTATCTTACACGGGCTTTCCCTGAGAGTTTCAATAACTTCTACGTGAAAGATTTTCATCCCACACCACATATCTTCTGCAAAGCCTTTTTCATAAGTACGTCATTAATTTCGAGTGTAAAAACACCTGAATTCTGACTTATGCAGGTTAGAGTGGAGGAAGCTTTAAGAAAAGTCCAAGGCGGGGCAACCGAAGTGTGTGCAGCTTACCTAAGGGAGAGTTCAGAGGACTAAGTGTCGTACAGTTGAACTTCATGAATTTGCACTAATGAATGACTTGGTAACCCACTACCAACTGCTGAACTTTGTGAATCTGTGAGTAAGTTATCAAAACAATAAAAAAGACAGCACATCACAAGAACGGAGTTGCTTTATTGATTTGGTAACTTTAGCTGTCTCATAACTACCACCTTTTCCTACAGGTAAGAGTTAGTGAGCGAGGGAAAAAAGAAACCACCGCCCTGTAGCATTCTCTACGTGGACATAATTGGCTGGGAGAGAGGTCCAAAATGGAGCAAACAGCAGAGGCTTGGGCTCAGACAAGCAAACTGACATAATGCTGAAGGAGCTGCTTTGTAGGCTGTGTGTTCCTTTCCTCCTGCAGGAGGTGAATCACTGTGTTCTCCATGACCTCTACTGAGCACCCAGCTAGCGTTCCTCTCTGTGCAGATACTGCTTTCTGCAGCAGAAGCAGCACAGAAGTCAGGTGCTGTTGCAGGAAGGCTCGAGAAATAGTTCTGTACAGTATATTTTTAAGTGTGAAAGAATCCCCCTGAAAGCTGTTTCACCATACAGCAGGAGAATGCATTAGAAAAAAGAAAACACACAAAAACTTCGTCATGGTTCTGTATCCCTTCTCCTTGAAAGCTACATTAGTTAACTCGCAGCTGTAGTGTAAAAACTTACATCCCCCCCCCCCTTTCTCCTTTGTATTTATACCTTGCTTATCCATGAAGCCCTTTGTTCCCATCTAAGTTAACAGACAGAATCGTGTATTAAAGGGGTCTTTCAGCTGACAGTTTAATTGAAATAAAAAACAGAAATAGCAAGGCTGTAGTTTTATTAACAGGTTCAAGAGAAAAAAAGGTGGTCTTTAGGTTCTTTTTCCTATGCTGCTTACATCTGAGATGGTGAATTCCCAGTCTCTTGTTTCTTGTTATATAGAATTAAGCAACTCCAAAGCTTCTTTCTGTACCTGAAATACAAAAATATAAAAAAATAATAGTTTGTGGAGATAGGCTTTTCTAACAGAGCTTCAGATTTGTTATGCTAAGACTAGTGCCAAACAGAAACAACAACTCCAACGTCTCTGTACAGGTCAGTTTCCCTCTTGCTGGACTATATTGTTTAGGATCCTATGTTTGTGACACCAATGAGTTTTCCATTTTACACAGTGACCCACAGAAGGGAGAGAGCATCGCCTCTGTTCAGCAGCTGCTCAGTGTTTTAGGAGATAACTGAGGAAATACATGTTTGCAAGGAGGCCGAGCAGTGCCACAGATTTGGAGATCAGGCTTTGTTAGTCTTGCTGCTAACAAAACCACCTACATTTGCTGTGGTTTACTGGATTGTCCTCCATGAAGCACGCTATGTACAAGTTTGTTTAGGTAGGAAGCAGGAGCCTACAGCAGTTCAGAAGGGTCAGTAGTGCCTCAGCCAGCTGGCACAGGAGGTTTGCTGCCAAACACGTACTACTTCCATTTATCTCAATTGGTGTGCTCTGAGTCTCTACTGCAATACTAGCTTTTATGGATCTAGCAAGTTTTTGATTCATCCGTGCTTTTCTCTTCCCCCTGTTCTGATTCCACTCAAGGGAGTGTTTTTTAGCTTTTCCAAAATAGGACTTCTACCATTCCAGTTTTGGGTGTAAGAAAAGCTCACACAGAGGTGCCTGCCTTAACCTCAGCAACACAGTTAAGGATGGGTAGTTGTTCACACCAGAAAAACATCCCTGTTCTTTATTAACAGAGCGTTTCCAACCACTGTGTTTGAAGGTAGTTACCAATAAGAGAGAATTCTCTGTGTCTGGGTGGGATGCAGGAATACAGGTGCTCATCTACAGTTCACTGTGAGGTAACCACTCCATTTCCATGATGTGCTGTTTCAGTTCTTAGCTTCCTACCTGTTTGTCCTCTTCTGTATGTGCAGGATACTCCTTTGCTTTGCTTAACCACAGAAGAGCCATCTTTTTGTTGTTTAACTTCAGGTATGTCTTCCCCAGAAAGAGCAAATTTTTGCTGTAGAAGTTTGGGTCAGCTGTACAGAGATGGGGAAGAAGCACTCAGTGATAATCAGCAGCATACTACCAAAGCCACAGTACAGTGTCACACCTCCAAACACTTATTTCAAGAAAGATTAATAATATTTTGGCTTTGGATTGGAAGGAACACAGTGTAAAGCTACTACACCTTCTACACTTTGCTCTCCTACATGGTTACATTAGCTACCATATTTTGCACAGTAATAAAGTACATATAAGCAGGCAAATGCCTTGTGATAGAAAAAGTGCAGTTTGATAAAGGTGTCAGAGACTGAGAGCAGCAGTGCTGCGTGCTCCCATCCCCCCTTCCAGCTGGGGGACCCACTCTGTAGTACACAAAAACTTCAGTAGTAAGCTGTAGCTCTGCCCTTAGCACTATAATGGTACTTCCAGAACTACTCCAATACTTATTAGACATTTTCAGTCGTTGTCTATTACTCTGTAACATTTCAAATGCCAGCAGGCAAAACATAGCTGCACAACAGGACACACTAACATCAGTTAAAAAAAAAACAAAAGTAAATAAAAATATAATATATATATTGCAATATATAATAATAGAAAATTTAAAATATATAGGTTGCTCCAAAAGTAATGCCTCCTGTTTATTTCCATGAAAACAACAACAGTTACAAAGAGCACAACAGCACTGTTTCATAGAGCATATTCTCAGCTACAAAACGCTATTTTTCAACTATGTCACTACCATTATGTAGGGCCACAAAGATGATTCGGGGCCTGGAGTATCTCCCATATGACGTAAGACTGAGACTATTCATCCTGGGGAAGACTGAAAGGGGATCTCATGAGTGTTTATAAATATCCAAGGTGTGGGAACCAAATGGATGGCACCAGGCTCTGCAGTAGTGCCTGGGACAAGGGTCAACAGGCACAAAACCCAACACAGGAAGTTCCACACAAACATATGAAACAAATTCTCTACTATGAGGATGACAGAGCACTAGAACAGGCTGCCCAGAGAGACTGCAGTCTCCTTCTCTGGAGATATTCAAGACCTGCCTGTACACTCTTCCTCTGTAATCTGCTGTAGAGAACCTGCTTTTAGCAGGGGAGTTAGACTGTATGGTCTCCAGAGGTCCTTTCCAACATCTGTGATGCTATCACTAGCTGTGCATTTTCACCAGCGATTAACAAGACCCTGCATGCCATGTTTGCAAAAAATGTACCAGCAGAGGTGAGCACTGTGCCACTGCAGAAACGCACCACCCACCACCTCACTGTGCTCACATCCACTGTTTGGTCTCCGTAAATGTTCAGCGAGCATCGATGAATGTCAATGGCCGCCATTTTTTCCACGTGGAGGAATTTAAATGCACACCTTTGCTTCATCCACACTTCCATCTCAGATGCCATTGTGTCAGACTGTTCCTCTGCTGCCATCTGTCACACAGCAGCAACATGTCATGGAATATTGATGGGAAGGTTCAATCTCTACGGCCATACCACCAACGTCCGCCTCTGACATTGTGGGCCAATGTAATAAAATTGAAGGCATTACTTTCAGAGCAGCCCTCGTACGCACATAACATCAAATACAGGTACATATATGGGGGTGTTTTGGAGGCACGCTTTGAGATGCAGTATACAGATGCAGCACCTGACACGGAGGGAAAGGTGCGTTACCAACTTTCCTTCAGGCTTCACTGACACATCTATATGAAGTCTTTCACAGAACACTGCCTTCCCCTATCTTTCAGCTTGTCGGTTTTGCTTGGGGCCTCTCTTGGGGAAATAACAGTTACATATTTTCATAGATTCATAGGTTGGAAAGGACCTACAAGACCATCTAGTCCAACCATCCTCCTATCACCATCCCTACCCACTAAACTACTAAATCAAATCCCTTAGCACCTCATCTAAACGCTTCTTGAACAGCGCTAGGGATGGTGCCTCAACCACCTCCCTAGGCAGGCCATTCCAGTGCCTGACCACTCTTTCTTTTATGAGGACAGTTTTCCTGACAGTCAGATAGGTACTCTGATCCCAGTGACAACTGAAATCATATAAAAGTATTGTTCTTTGTCATTCTACTGAGAACACGGGGTTTTTGAACCTTAAGAATAACTGACACAGAAATTCCGCTTTTGCTTCCTTCTTTGTCCTGCAATAACGCATTCCAGTTGAACACTTTGGGGAAAAGCACGTAGGACCGCTCCCCATTCAACCCTAAGGCTGCGCTGAGCTCGAGTACGGGCAACCCTGAGCCCAGGAGGGTTCTGTAGGTCTCTTAAGAAGGAGGCCCCACACCCTCTGTGCCTCCGTTCAGAGAGTGCCTCCTGTGCCCCGTGTCGTGCTCTCTTGTCCCTGCACAGGGCACTAATGACGTATTTATAGGCACTGACGCGGCCCCACACACGTCCTTTTCCCTCCGACTCCAGAAGGAGTTCCTATAACACCCCGGCGTCCCTCTGCTGGACTCTCTGCGCTCCGTCGCCGTCACTGTTCAGCGAGGAGCGCGCAGAGCCGCATTAAGAACGCAGCCCGGGGCTGCCTCCGCCCAACACACAGTTACACCGCTCTAACGGCAGAGGACGACTCAAAAAAGTCTTCCCTGACCGGGAATCGAACCCGGGCCGCGGCGGTGAGAGCGCCGAATCCTAACCACTAGACCACCAGGGAGCGCGGTAAGCAGCTCCAGTGACAGCATTACGAGTGTGCAATACTCAGAGTTTCCTCAATGACGTAACCACTATGCGAGATGCGCTGGCGCTGCTACATTCACACACTATTCAGCATCACTACAAATGCGAAAGGTTTCTGCATGATAACCTGCAACAAATGAGCACATCGTGTCTGCAAGAACCGGCAAGAATTACCTTCCTCCGCCTTGTGGAAGTAACGAAGAGCCTGCAAAAGAGAACGCTGTCTTTAATACAGGGCACACTGAGCTGAACACAGTACTCAAACCAAACATAGCTGGGGAAGGACATCTGCTTGTCCTATCCGTGATCTAATCTGTAGGAACTCGGCATGATACTCACTTGGTGCACAGTCAGATTGGACCTCTTCTCAACAGCACCATTTATCCACCTATTTCCTGCCACTATCTTTTGACTACAGCACCTTCTATTTGTCCTTAAAAATCTGAAGCTCTATTTCCAGCCTCCAACTTGTCAAGATCATTTTTTATTTCCACCTTCCAGTGCACCTACAATCTCTCCAAGCCAGCTGTCGAGTATAAACTTAAGCCAGAGACTTCACAGTGGGGATGTATCTACAAAGCAGGTTTTGTGTTGATTGGCACCAGTCTTATCAGCACGGCTCACCTACAGACTTCAGGACAAGATTTGCTCTCTTCAGTGCAGAACTTGATGAGGGACTGGCAAGGTTCTGCAGAAATCCTGCCTGGCACCGTATTCTTCTGAAGGTGATTTTCAACAAAACTCAAAAGCTTGACATTCCATTACTAAGTTCTCTTTCTTTTTTTTTCAGTCAGGTCTTTAATTGCTTTCTGTTTTTCAAGCAATCTTCAGCAATTACTTTCTAGTGACTCCTCATCCCCCTCGACTTATAACAACAGAGTTTGGGCCAGGGATTTTATTGTTCTAACACAAAACAAAGATTACAGCAGCTACAGGAAACTTTCCTGTTACCAATCTAATTTTCAAGCTCTTATACACAGGTGCACATAAATAAGATGCATACTGTGTTAGACACCCCAGAACACAAACATCTGGACAGTAAGTTGTGGGGTGTCTGACAGCAGAAGTTTTCATAGCAAAGAAGACCAAAAATAATTCAACCTCTCTGAAAAACAGAAGTTACATTACCAGTGAATGAGAAAAAGGTATTAATTAGTGGATTCATTGGTAATAAATCAAGCTGTTACTTTTTGCATCTCAAATAAAGGGAAGAACTCTAATACTCCTATAAGTCCACAATATGACATGACTATAAATCATCAGCACTAAAACTACCACAGAGCTACCTGCAGCACGTTGTCATTGTAATGAGGTTCACCAGTGTGTGGTGATAGGATGAGGGGAAACGGCCACAAACTGAAGCATAGGAAGTTCTGCACAAACGTAAGCGAGTACTTCTTCACAGTGCAGTGACGGAGCACTGGCACAGGCTGCACAGAGAGGTGGTGGAGTCTCCTTCTCTGGAGATGTTCCAGACCCGCCTGGACGCCTACCTGTGCAACCTGGGCTAGGGAGCTGCTCTGGTAGGAGGGTTGGACTCCATGATCTCTGGAGGTCCCTTCCAACCCCTACAGTTCTGTGATTCTGTGTTCCAGATAGCTTGCTACCCCCTGCCGCAGAAACCACACAAAATCATGTTCACTATTGTATTGTAACTGTTGAATCACGGCCTGAAACACTGATGGATCACTTGAGGTGAGCACTGAGTCAGCCACAGGAGCACAGGTGAACGCAATTCACTGTGTGACCAGAAGGGGTGGAGTCTGACCCCACCTCTCCCAGACCCCACTTAAGGGCTGACCAGCACTGGGGTAGGATCTCTTGTTGGAGATCCCTCCTTTGTGGAGTTTTCCCCTGTGAGCCTTGATCCTCAGAGGCAGGTGACTATTTCTCTTTATATCAATTGTCTCTTTTCCATCCTAATAATCTATCTAATTACACCATCTATAAAATATATCAGTTAACAATACCATTTGGTGTTATTCATTTTGTTAACTTCACCTCTTATAACTATTCTGTGCGCCATAGCTAAAAAAATTCAAGGCTGACTGGATTTTTAAACATACCTCACTCTCCTGTTTTGTTCTCACTTTATTAATGATAGTTGCAAACTCACAAGTCCATATTTATTCCATCAGAACAGTTTCGTATGGGAAGCAATCTGCATTATTTGCTATTCTAAGAACTTCCATGAGGCCAGCTCTGCCAAGAAAATTAGTAAAAATACATCCCGAGCTTTGTGGGGTGAATAATAATGTGAAATATTTTCCTACTGTACCTCTTCGTATGTGGAAGTCGGAGGTGCTGCAAACAGCATTGCAGCTATCTTTCGTTGGTACCATGGCAATTCAGCAAAGGAGTAACACCTACAGCAAAAGGAAACATTTCTATATCACCTTCACGTTTCTCCTCTGTTTGGAATCAGCATTCTCATATCTTGGATGTCATGACCAGTTGCTGCCAAGAGCTGCAACAACCGCAGTCACAGTGCAACTTCTTACAGCTGTTCAACCCAGCTCTAAGTGTTTGCAATTGCTGCAAGAAGTTGTGGTGCATCATCTACTGGGAGCTTTGAGTACATGAGGCTGGAGACAGTTACTAACCACAAGACAGCCTTTCAGCTCGTGGAATTTTAACAATTAATGCATATTTTATATTGCCCTAAAATCTTTGCAATAACAGAGCACGACTGAGTAATGTTATTGCCTTGTGTCAACGTTGCCTTCAAAAAAAGGTCTGCACCCTGAAAGACTCTGATTTCTAAGAACAAAAATAAGAAGAATCCAACTGCTGTGTTCTAGGCTACGCTGTTCTGCACTGTTTTCCTGTCTGACTAACAAAGGTAATCAGTAACCTATTTCAGCGATGATGAAAGAATTAAATATTTAAGCATTTCATGTACGTAGAACATTCCAGATTTCACATCAAACAGTGCTGTTCACTTGTATTAAGTGTCACACAGTGATTGTGAAGATAATTTTATTATTAGTGTGGAGTAGAGCATGTGGGAGGAGGTGTAAGAATAATGAATGCAAATATGGAAACACTTGGGGGTTGGTAGAGAGCAGGACACTGAGTACATCATCCCAGTTAAATTTTGCCAGTAGGTGTGCCTGAACAGAAAGATGAATAAGACAGGTTCAACCCAGGATACACTAGGGAATATGGCTCAAGAACTGACAATAACAACTTCAATTCCAGCTTCAGAAGAAGATGCTCTGGGACTCAGTAACAGATACAGTTAAAAACACATTACGTGACTATTTCCCTGCAAAAAGCAATAGCAGACCCCACATTTCTCATCATCTTTTCTACTTTTCCTTTGGAACAACATCTTAAGTGCTTTTCTAGAGCAGACCTCCTATCTCAAAACTGACACAATGAGGCTCGTACAGCCTTGAACATACGTAACTGCCTAAACACTTGGACTACTGCAGTAGTTAGGTCACGTGGGAATAAGTACAGATCAGTTTTGCTGTATTTCAGCAGCAAATTAACACCAGAGCAGCAGATTTGTAATCTTCTCTGGTATGCAACAGTCTAGAAAAGCTACAGAAAAGTTGGCTGTGAATTTTATTCTTTTAAGCTACAAATACTTAGGCTATATTTACTGTCAATCTCTTGGTCTCAGCTTTCCTATAAAATACCTGACAGAGATGCCATGCTATAGAGCCAGAAACATCTTGCTAACAAATAAAAGATACTGCATTCAACCAAACTGCTTCCACAGAAATGTGGCCATTAGTACAGAAAGCCGTACTTCCAGTCCTTTGCCTGAGCTGCAACAGTAACACTTAGTGAAATTTGTACCAAGCGGTAAATACAGTTTCAGAGATTTTTATTAATGCATAGGCAGTCATAAACTGCATTTATTTAAATGTAACTTTTAAAATACAGTATTTTGAACATCCACCACATTAGACCGCTTTTCACAAAAACAAAGGTTGTTCTAAGTGGCAGCTTAGTGAAATTCAATAAGTTCAGTGCTGAATTTTATCTCCACTCACTCTAGTCAGAACATAATGAGCAGTGCTCACAACCTCTATCTGCACTGTGGAGGTAAATGTACATCTACAAATAAGTTTTTGATATTTAATGCAGTAAAATGCAGAACAATGAACAATTGGTTTTCATCTTTCTGAACTGTGTAAGAATGAACAGCCAGATTCTTCACAGGCATGACTCTCTGTTCCCATCCAACAGGTTTCCATAGAACTATTCCAGGTATTTCTGCAATTCAATTGCCCACTTATGTTCCACCAGTTTTCTTTGCTGTATTCTATCTTACATTCTATAGCATTTTTCTTTCCCACACGTTAACTTACCAAACGCCCATAAGATGAATTGATGTTGCATCTTTTGGATTCAGTTCAATGGCTCTCTAGTGCAGGAGGAAAATAAAATTAATTAAAAAAATTAATTAAAAAATAAAAGATGTACAAGTTTCCTTTGATACATCTGGCTTAAAATACATTAAACAACAAAAAACCCATGCTGACTCGTTGTCCTAATATTAATTTAACCACAATAACACAACTAGCACAGCTAGACTTCATATAGGCCTAGGAGATGTCAGTAGCACTTCAGCTGTCTCAAGACCCTCCTCTGCAGAAACTTTGTTACTGCAGGAGCTAATCTGCACCCCTTGTTGTTTTGGAACTCAAAAGCAGCACAAACACTCCAAAGTCAAACTGACCCCAAGAGATTTAACGTTTGCAAATTTTCACCAAAAGGTAATTCCTAACTCACACACAATCTTTGTCATTTAAATTACCTGAAAGTGCTCTTTGATAACAAAGGCATTTCCAATTTTGACCTTGATTCCTTCATAATCTCCAACATCGCTGAGACAAATTGCATACCACTGTAATTCAAAGTACAGAAATATTTAATAAAGCACTACACTACTAACAGTACATTAAAAGAAACAAACAAACATAGAACAGCTACCAATACCACTCAGCAAGAAGTAGTTGTTACAAACAGTTTTAGCAGTGCCAAGTGACCTGCCAGTCTGCATGGATAATGGAATCAATGTCCTCTTCTTAGCCAAGATGCCAACAACACCGGCCGTACTTTATTACCTCTCTGCCTGAGAGAAGCAGCCCAAAACAACAGCAGAATAAAGCCAGGCCTGAAGTCTTTCTAACAGAACTCCACAGAACCACTAGTAAACACAAATGGTATGCTGGAGGGGTGGTGTGTGAAACATTTTTCAGGCTACATCAAAGGAGACCAGCTGTAAACAATATGCTTGTTGACTGATCGTGTACACACTGAATCAGTTTTTACTTCCTTCAGACAGGAAATTTAGCTGCAAATGTCTGAACTCTAACCTTAGAAACATATCAACAAGAATTAGAAGTAAGAGTGAGAATCACAGCAAGAACCACTCATTTTTAATTGAAAAGTTAAATTACACTGAAGTTTGCTGAAGCAGAACAATGACATTCAAGTTTCCACTGGCAGAAATCAAAGAACAAGATTTCAGTTAGGCTATTTTGCTTGGCTTACCTTGTGTGCTGCAGAGTTTGATTCATTTTTCTCAAGTGCCTTTTTTGCATACTCAAGGGAATCATACGTCAGTTGTCTTTTCTCTTCTGCAGAAGTAATGCTGAGCTGAGCTAAATCTCGTGATGCTCGTGCCAGCCGCCATAACAACTCTGCATCCTCACTAGTTATGAACAGAAACATCAGCATTTTAAGGTAATAATGGCAGCAAAGCAAGCAAAGGTCTTGAATCAGTCTTTCAATATGTATCTCAAGAGAGTGATATGACAACAGCATTATCATTTGGCATTTGTGCTGCACAGAACTTCAAGGTAACAAACAAATAACCTGACATTATACACTGCCTGAAGACATAACTACGTAAGCAAGGAGCTTTTTCATTCAGACCCAAATCCTAACAGGGGACAAATGAAAACTGAAAGAAGGAACATCTGGTCAGCAATGAAAATGAAATAAAACAATGACTCCCAAAAGTTTTCAGTAGCTAAATTCTAGGTACTCAAGTCATCACAGTTGTGCATAGATGCATTGTGACTTTTTCAAATACATTTTAAAGCATTTGCTAAGTAACAAAACAAACACATTAAGAAAATCTCCCTGCAAGAATGAAAAATTGAAGTGCTAAATGTGAGTTTCCATAGCTGCATTCAGCTAACAATCAGAAATAGAATCACAGAATCATTAAGGTTGGAAGAGGGCTCTACCAACCACCCACCTACCACCAATATTGTCCACTAAGCCACGTCCCTAAGTACCACATCCACACAGTTCTTGAACACCTTCAGGGACTGTGACTCCACCACCTCCCAGGTGTTCCAAAACCTCACCATTCTTTCTGAGAAGAAATACTTCCTAATATCCAACCTGAACCTTCACTACCACAACTTGAAGCCACTTCCTCTTATCCTATCAGAGTTCTTCATTCACTTTTTTACCAGGAGGGAAAAGATCAAGAATACTTTCCTACTTTAAAAAAAGTGTTGAAAGCAAGGCTCTCCAGCATACCATAACAAGAACATCAGCTGGATACCTGCTACAGAAAAACGCAGTAAAAAAAGTCAAAGTAACATGAAGATATTCAGTGCAGTCAAGTACCTGTTTTCATGCTGAACCAGCAACCGATACAGCTTTTCAGTTTCTCCACTCCCATACAGGTAGTCTGCTTGCTCTATAACTTCTGCCACTTAAGAACAAATGAAAATTGTGGAAACAGAAGAACAAATTACATGCAATTAGGATATCAGGGCACAGACAAAATGTTTTAGAGCAAGACAATTTAACTGAAACACAAAAACATGTCATGAATTTTTTAGGCCGCCGTATGCAACTGCATGGCAGACTCAGATAAGCTACTTACAGTGAATAACTAGGCAGAGATACAATGCCAAATACATGGAATTAAGAAATGGCTTTCAGCAATAGAGAGCACTTAGGGTGTTCAATGGATTTAACACTTACTAGCACTAAGAAAAACAAACAAACAAACATGAAAAATATGACCCAAAAGTCAAATGCAGGAGTAGTGAGTGCTGAAACACCTTCATTAGTATATGAATGGATATTAAATCTGATCACTTTAAATATATGTATGTATATAGAATTTTATTCCTGGGTCTCAGCACGGTTTCATAGTTTTGCTAAAGACAGCTGCAGGCTGAGTAGGGCTCCTTCTTTTACTCAGCAAGCCAAAACGAAACACTGCCCATCTTCCAAATGAAATCCTGAAGGACCTGAAAAATCAGAGCTGGCTTTTTAGTGCATCAATTTACATCCTAAGCATAGACTGTACTTATGGCACTTAAGTTCTTTTTTTTTCCTACAGAATATTTTAAAAGTGGCAACAGAGATATGGGTGCACTATTTCCACAACTAGATGAATATAATCATAGACCCACAAAACTGTTTGAGTTGGAAGGGACCGTTAAAGGTCATCTAGTCCAACTGCCCTGCAATGAGTCCAACTTCCCTGCAGCAAAGTGATTTTATCACATACATGTATAAATGAAATAACGTAATAATATGATATATATGTGCATAGTACATGAAATAGCATTTCACAGACAAAATACAGGGACAAATGGAATTAGAAGGAAAAAAAAACATAAATGGAAACAGGTTGATCATTCTCTTGAAGTGTGTAACTGTATAGGGAAAAAACCCACAAACTCTATGCTTATTCTTCTGCCAACAGTAAAACATGAAAAAAATGATACTTTCAAGTCCAAAGCTCTGTCTAATTTCTTAAGATTTTCAGCTACATTTATCTCTGGCATTAGTCCTTGGTTTGTGATCAAATGTCTAAGTGAAAACACAAGCTCAATTCCTCCATCAAAAATTTGTCCCTTGTATAAGCTTTGTTTTCTCAAATTATCTGCTGAATATGGCAGCTGTGGTACGGCTGTCATGTTTTGCAGCAGTGTAGTTTTAATTATGGGAAAAAAAAAAAAAAAAGAAAACACTGAAGATCTGTAAACTACAAAGCTTCTGAAAAATCCTCTAGAATATAATTCACCAGAGTTTAGGCGCTGTGGGTAACATTTTAACTCTGTTCTCTTTAAATGCTGGCTCCCAACTATTTCAGTGTACATATGCACCTTGGACTGAGTGCCCCAGAGCACATCTTCCTAACTTTGTGGGTTATGTTTGCTTCCTGAGGTGCCCTGAACACCACTGTCATCATGACTGAAGGATCAGAATTCAAACTACTCAACAAAGCGCTTGCCAGGTGTTTTATGTCACTTTTATGTTTTACCTCGTTAGGCTTTTTAATTTCTTTGGGCATCCACCAGGTGTTCTTTTTTACTGCTATTTACACAGTGTCTCTCACTTGAGATAGTGAAAGGACAGTGACATCTGTCCTCTCAGAAGCGCCTGACTCTCTTGAGAGCACGACCTAAGACCAGAGGCAAACTACCAGGACTGCCTTCTCGTGCATTCATTACCTTTGAAGCTGGCACGAACCACAGCAGAACCAGACACCAGCTTGAAAGCCTCACAGAGCACGAAGGACCCCGCGGAGAGCGCAATCCCCCTGCTAAGGCTTTTTCTAAGCACCTGCGTGGGATCACAAGGCGCGCATTAATAAACACTGCTACTCGGAATTCAAGCTTTTCCTCATCGCTGGCACCGTGGTTTCAAAGGAGCACGGAGAAACAACCACCTCCCGCCGCTCCCCCGCCGGCTGCGGACAGCCCAGCCCAGCCCAGCGGGGCCCGCCGAGCCGCCGCAGCCCGGTACCTCAGTACCTCACTCCCGCCGAGCTCCCGCCAGCCTCGCAGGAGCGGCCTCAGGCGGGCGGGGCGGAGGCGTAGTGACCGCACCAGAACCGCTACGACAGCAGCCATCACCCGGAGACGTCCGCCGGGGGAAGAGAAGCCGCGAGAGAGCGGGGCCGGCACTCAGCACGGGGCCGCGCATGCTCTCCTCAATACCCCGGGGCGGAGCGGGCCCGTTCGGCGCGGGCGTGGCTATAGCAGCCGCGGGGTGAGGGTCTGCTCAGCGTTCCGGCAGTCCCGACCCGGCCCCGCAGGTGAGCGGAGGGTTTTGGTACGGGGAGGCGGTGGAGGCGGCTGTTCCGCGGTCGGCCGCTGCCTGCGTGGGACGGGGCGTTGCTCTCAGGCCCTCAGGACGCGTTGCTCCTCTGGCCCGCGGGGTGGGCGAGCGGCCCCGGGGCGCGCCTTCGTGTTGTCTTTACTTTCTGTCTTGTCTTTTTTAGTCTCTGTTCCGATTTAGAGTGAGGTAAATGCTGTTAATGCCTCGCTGTCCTTTAAGAAATACCTCTTGTTTAGGGAAAAGCAAAATGGTGACTTGTGTTTTCTCCTTCCTTATGAGTTGTGCTTATTTTTCAGTAGAAGTCAGGGTGCCCTCCAACGTAAACAACACATGGCCAAGTTAGCGTCTGTCAGCACTAATTCCTGGTAAACCTAGCAGTGTTGCTTCTCTTCTTGGATCAATTGGACTATGATTAGCAGCAGTAATTTGACACTGATGTGGGTTACTGAAACAGTTACTTAGAAGGTGAAAATATGGTTCCCTTGATTGTTGTTGAATTTCTTCATTTGCTGCTTAATGTGACTTCACGTGCGATGCTTTTTCTGAGGTGTTTGGGTGACTTTACTCAACAATTGAAGAATTTCTGAAACATATTTTGTTTTGGGTCTGGCCTGCTGCATCTGAATTTCTGTTAAAGAAATTGTCTTGATTGTTTGGATCAGACTTTCTTCTATGGTTTAAAGATCATATCCTATACATCTTCCTTATCTTGTATCTGGATCCTGTTGCGTGTTATGACTCACTACTCTATCCAAGGCACAATAAGGGCCCGGGTGAATTAGTTCGCATTAGGCAACTCCTAGGATCATTAGGATCCTAGGATTACCACTCATTAGGTGGCAACTCCTGGATCTTCTCACACCTGTAAGAATTATTAGCAAGGCCATGCAGCAGATGAGCAGTGCGTGGGCTCCAGGGATCAGCCCGTTTGCTGTCTGTGTGAGTTCAGGGCCATCGTGCACGATGCCTCATAGGAGCAATGAATGCTGAGTGCACATAGGTGGTTAATGTTAGAGGGATTGGACAACTGCTACTTTGCTGCAGGAGGGTTTGCAAGGTGTCCATGTTGTAGTACAGCGTAATTCTTCAGCTAACAGCTTGAAGCTAGTGTTATTGTTTGCAGGAAGATACAGAGTGATAAGCTGGAGCAGTCTGCTGATTTTATTGATTTTTCCTGAGAAGCTGTGTCAGTTCTGGAAGGCACAGGCTTTATGGAAGCCCAGCTCTGAGTTTACAGGCTGAGTCTACTTAATTTAAAACACGGTCATCCTATTGGGAGAGAAAAGCATTAAATAAATGAGGCCAAGAAGGCAATCTTGTAAGTGTTCTTAAAAAAAAAAAAAAAA
>VXAB01003745.1:146646-227852 GCA_013399175.1 Odontophorus gujanensis
AAAAAAAAAAAAAAAAAAAAACATACAGCAAGTTCTTAAATATTTTTATAACTTAATTAGACAACTTTTTCTGGAAAAAAAAAAAAAGGCTATTGGCTCCTATTAATCTTTACAGTGGTGTTGTCTTGGGTGGGTTACTCATTTTAAGAGGAACTGAAGTTCCTCAGACACATGCATTTGAGTCTGTTGCACCGATACACAGGAAGAGCAGAGCAATTCTTTGTTTTAATATCCTTTTGTTTCACAACTTAATGCTTCTTTTGAAGCTGTAGCTGCTGAGGAGCCCACAGTCAGACTGCTGAGGTAAGCTGCCATAAATTCATTTTTCAGAATTGGTGCCTTTTAAGTGAAATGTAGTCACAATATACTGGACTTGAAATGGACTTTGAGAAGAGTTAATCCAAAGCATGGGATCACTGGCACCTTGTTTCTATAATGAAAGCCAGTTTTGGTGGAGATGCAAGTTTTTCCTTCTTCATGCTAGTATTTGTTACCTAAACTCCATCGGCAGCTCTACATCTAGAAACTGAATAAAAAATGCATACTTTTCGATGTTTGGGTTGTATAAGTGATGGTTTTCCATGAAGAATAAAAATTCTGATTAAATATATGCAAACAACAGGTTTTCCTGTGCTTTTGTTTAAAACAGAAAAATGTCTTTTTGAAGTTAGGAGATTTTTGTTTCTTAATTTTCTACCTTTTATAGACTAGCTGACTTGGATCAAAACATCACCCAAATTGCTTAGAAAAAACTTTTGTGTGAGGGGGATGCTGTGAAGAGCCTTCACTAGTAAAGATATGCCTGAAGGATGAGCGTGCATGCGGGATGAAAAGGATCAACAGGAGAGTATTTAAGAATGACCGTTTGTAAGTCATTGTGCAAACAGGGCATGCAATAGTTTCTGGTCTTTGCAAAGAGTTTTATGGTTGTTGTGTTGTTGTTTGTTTTTTTTAATGGATTTCTAAATGTATTCTTTGGTAAAAAAAAAATAACATAATGATAGATTTTTATGTATAGGAACTACCTATTAATAGTTGCCTGACTTGTTACACCAGTCTGCTGCCAGTCCAGTGGATAAATATTTAAACTGCCTGGGTCTGATGAGGCTTGTATAAATAGATGATTCATTGCCCATAGAGAAAACAATGTCTTACTCATATGCCTCACATTTCTTGAAGAGTAGCTTCTATTTTTCCTCTGCATAATCCCCAGTAAAATGAGCAGTGTGGTCATTATGGTTTTTATCAGCACAATCTCATGTGTTCAGTGAAGAACAGTATGATTTCTTCCTGTATATTAAGTAGTGAATGTGAGGAGGAGGAGCTTATGCTTGGGGTTTTGTGTGACTCTCAGAATAGTTACATTATGATTCAGATCAAAGCATATTGATGTGATATGCTTCTAGTACTCAACTTCTCACTGCATCAGCTACTGCAACATGAGTTTTATCAGCTGCATTACACCTGTAATGAGAGAAGAAAGACGAGCAGAAACTCAGATTTAGGGGTATGATTTTTAAAGAAGCCTCCAGTTCTCAAATTCAGGGCTGAAATTAGGTTGAGACAGCCTTAGCCTGTGTGATATTCTGTGAAATGGCAGCTTCTGGGAGGTGGTTTGTTTCCTTCAGAATCAGAGCATTACATGTAGGTTTTTTGAAATACACATCAAACATATGTATTGTAGTATGATTCATAGTTTTGTTGCCTTCAGTCCATCTGGAAGAGGAAAGCTTCTGCATTGGTCACAGTTTCATTGTCAGCTTCTTGCAGCAGCTGTGTTTTTTTATGGGAATGTGTTTTTATTCTGTGCTCTTTGCACATGCAACAGTTATGAAAAGTTGCTGAAGGATTGCACTGAGTGTCCTTTTGTCTTGTAAGTGTTAGGTATTTCTGCTTATCAGATTGGGAAGCACCTGCTCTTACATACTATTCTTATATCACTATAACATACCCTTCCATGGAAGCAATATTTGGGCAAGTCTGAACTCTCCTCTGGTATTTCAGTGTTGACATGGTTGCTGCAGTCTGACAGTTCCTAAGTGCTCTATTAGGTGACTCCAGTAACTGCTAGTCCATGACTTAACGTTTTCTTTTCATTATGACAGCTCAAGGAGGAAGACATGTAATATGTTCAGATGATCTAATCGTGTTCTTGGATGGCTATGGCTGTCGTAGGGTCAGGAGTAACATCTCCCTTGTGATATGTGAGTTTGCATTGCTGGAGCTCAGAATCTGTGTGTTGCAAGCTCCACTGCATTGTTTAGTGGTTTGGTCTTCCCTTATCCAGAATTACCTGGTTTTTAAGAGCCTGAGTTGTGGTTCAACCTGGCACCTAGCTAAATGCCTCAAAGCCTTTTATTTGCTCCCCTTCCTTCCAGGGGGATGAGGGAGAAGATCAAGGAGAGAGAGTGAAGGGGCGTGGAAAGTAGAACTCTTAATCTGAGATAAAATTATTTGCTAGGGTCAAAAAGGAAGAGAGAAATAACAGTAATGATAATATATATGTTTATAAAACAAGTGAGGCTTAAAGCAATTGCTTACCACCCTTTCCAGTATCCTGGTAGTGGCTGCCTCCCCCAGCCATCTCCACTCAGTTTTTACAGTTTTTCCACATAATGTGAATCCCATATGGCATGGTATATCCTTTTGGCCATCTTAGGTCGACTGTCCTTGTTCTGTTCCCTCCCAGTTCCTTTTGCCCCCCTTCACTGGCAGGGCAGTCTGAGAAGCTGAAAACTGAAACATCCTTGGCTCTGTACAGCACTGCTCAGCAACAACGGAAACATTGGTGTGTTATCAACCTTGTTTATTGCCTAAAACCAAAGCATAGCCTCATATCAGACGTTACGAAGGAAAGCATTCTGTCCCAGCTGAAGCCAGGACATCCTGATACACTCTTACAGTCGTAAAATCTATTCCAATATAAAGGACTATTTCATCTCATCTGTGTCATCAAGCCCCATCCCAATGTGCTTTCAGGCCTACCCTATCTGCAGGACAAACAGCCAGTAGATCAAGAAAGGCAGAGGTTTGGGTTATATTTGGCCAATGGGAAGCATGTTTACTTTCGTAATCACAGCTAATTGAATACATATGTCTCATATTATGTAACTTACTGTCAGTCAAGGCTCATCCTGCAGGATCCCAAACCATGTTATCTATCTGTCATTCCAGTATCTCAAATCTGCCAGTAGCTCTGTCATGAATCTGGAATATTTTGCATCTGGCTTGCCTACTAGATCTTAGTGTGTTGTAGAACGGTGTTTCAAGAGGTAATGCATTAGTGCAGCTGTGATTCCTTGTTTCTGCCATCCTGAAGAGACTGCAGTTTGCCAGGCTCTGTTTTCTATCTGGTCTTCAGGGGGAGAACGCTTATCTGACAGCGATTGTGGTTCTTGAAGGTGTTTGTTATCTTTGGGAGTCCTACCACCTGCTGCCAGACCTGCTTTGGAACTTTACACAGGCTTTTAGATGAGGAGGAGGAGAATTGGGTGGTGTTGAGTCATTCTTCCTCCTGTGCAGTATGGGATTATGAGGATTCATGCAGCATATGCAGAGCTCCAAGAGATACCACTGTTTAAAAGACTTGAGGCTTGCACATTTGGAGCCTGTGTGCCCTCTGCAAGTTCCACAGTGACTGCAGTGTTGCAAGAGAGGTGTCTGTTGTTTGTTGACTGCTGTGGATATTGCTTTGGGTTAATGACCTTTTTCGCCAGTATGTATACTTTTAATATTTATAATGTTAATAAAAGCAGGTTGTACCCAGCTATGAAACGTATCAGCCTTACGTCATTGTGACCAATCATTAAGTTGTTTTTTCAAGTAAAATAGCAAAATTATTTCTTGAAATGCGTTGAAATTGTCACAGACCTCTTCATTATAATAATATTGATTCCTAATATTCTCGAATGTTTGAGGAAAGTAACTTGTGTTATTTTCTCTCTGCTTTTTGCAAAATAGAATGAAGAGACTTAAAGGAACATCTCAGGAGATGGGTAGTTTTACTTTGATGTCTGGTTTTCAAGGTGTGTATCTGCTCAAATGTGATTGTTAGAAGTTGTTGTTAGAGCTGCTATGGACACAATTATGTGGGCTCAAGAACACTTGTATTTCAGGGCAGGGAAGATGTTTTTGTTTTTTATTCTTCTCTGTATTAAAGGATGCTTTTTGTGTAGTGCCTCTGGCTAAATTTGTTCTGTTCCCATATTAGATACATACTGGAGGATCTCAGTGCTCTTTGGAGGAGGAGTGGAACTCACAAAATTGAAGTATTCATTTGAGAAAATACTTGTATTAGAACTGGGGCACACATGCTCAGGCTGAGCAGAAAAAGTTGACCAAATTTTAGGCTACCTGGAGGCTGTCCTTTTATGAGTGATTATGGAAACATTACTCAAGACTTGAGAATTATGTCTCAGTTTGAATTCTGTTACATTTTTGAAGGCTTTTCTACTTTCTGTGGCAGCATCGATGGCTGTTGGAGCATTGATTTGGTTTTTCTGGAGTCAGCCTTTAAGGAGTCATGCTCTGCTGTGCACTGGGCAAAGCCACTAACTGGTAATGAGCTCTGTCTGGCTGCCAGGTAAGCAGTAGGAATGGAAAAGAACAGTAGAAAAAGAAGCTGAATACTTTTAAAGGTATGCTTCCTAAGCCTAGGAAACATAACTTTAGAAGCTGTTTATATGCTTGCAACCTAGTGCTTGAATTCTTTCCCTCAAGGAAAATGGCAGGAACTTGGTATAATTTTGGGAGTGAAAGAGTTGAATTGTGTTTAGGAGTTAGGGGGTGCAGGACAATTTCCATAAATCTGATGTGCTTCTTGGAAATCATGTGTGTACATGGATGTTTGAGTAGTGCCTTTGCGAGTTGTTTATGTTTAGTTCTGTTGTTTAGTGGTTTGTAGAGTCTGTCTCTGAGGTAGCAAAGTGGAGATGAAGAGACAGTGTAAGAAATGTTCTTTCATGGAATACAAGAAGCCTCAGGAAAATGCTCAGACTACAGTGTTGCTTTTTCTTCTGTTTTCAATTAGTTGTTCTTCTTTTCCATCTTCATTTCTCTTTTTGTCTCTTAAAAAAAAATAAGTTTATTCACATTAAAAGCAGTAGAAGTGCAGTAAAGGGAAGAGTGATGAGTACAGTTTCAGTTTCAAGTGTACTGAAATGTATATAGTGAACTTAAGAGAGAAGCAGGTGCTATTCCTTCCTTCTTCAGTACAGGCTCATGATTTTCAGATTAAATTAATACAGTTGGATGCTGTGCCTGGGCTGTGGACTTCCTGTGAAGACAGAGAACCTAAAGCAAAGGGGGTTTTGTGATTTCCAAGACAGGCTGCTTGTGGAAAGATGTGGAAGTTCTAGTCTGAGTTAGAGCTCACCTCCCAAGGAAAGGAGATGTTGGAAATGGTCAATAGTATTCCTGAAAAGTAAAATTAAGAGTCTCATAATATAGAAAATACCTGTTGCTCAGACCTGGTTTGGTTTATGAATGCTTGTTTTCTGCATTGGGTTTCATCGTTTCTTAATGTTTGTAAATACTTGCTGGTATACTTTGTCAGTTCCAAGACAGAATAACTGACACTTCAGAGGAAATGTGAGGAAGCTTTCAGGTTGTGTTTTTGTTTGTTTGTTTTTTAAATAAACTTCCGCGAAGAATTCTTGGTTGTTATTTGACTTCAAAATTGTTTATCCCTATTATTAAAATTATTGTTGTTCTTAGAGATTTACTGAGGCAAAATCACCTAGTCTTGTTCCCCAAGTAACTCTTTTCCCAATTCTCCTGCTTATTTCTTCAGCAACTTCTTTAAAAGGTTTGTTTAGGGAGTGTTTAATATTTTTTTTTTCTAATTCATTGTGTTATTATCTGCATCATAAGATGCTGGCATTCATGTGGGTTTTATAGGATGAAATTTCAAGTGTGTGTAGTTTTATTGTCAGCAATCCAGACTGCTGTGCCTTCTTTGTGGTGTTCCCTGTTTTACATTTTGTTCCTCAGGTGATCTAAGACACTCGGTCTTGTTTCATATTTGCAGACTTTGAAGTTTTGTCCATATGTGGCAAAGCCAAAAATATAACAAATACTTTAATGCTGGTACATCATAAATCTCTCAAATGGCATTTAGAGTCTTAGATCTCACTCCTGACAAGCTAATGATTCTAATGATTAGTCAAACAATGAATTCTCTGTGACAGTCCCTGTGTTTGCTTTTTAATCCATTTTTAAAATAACAATTTATATTGTTACCTTCTAGGTTAACAGATGGCGGCACAGTGTGTGACTAAGGTGGAGCTCACTATTGCCTGCACAAATCTTTTGGATAAAGATGTTGGTTCCAAGTCAGACCCACTGTGTGTTCTTCTCCAGAACACAAGTGGTCAGCAGTGGTATGAGGTACGGTGTGATGGTTCTTGTGAATGTGTTAGAAATACGGTCTAGCTTTTTGGCCCTCTTAACTGGACTGGAGCACAACACTAGTTATTGCTTCCAGTATGTACTTAGACCTGCCATACGCTAGCCAACACAAACGGGACTCTTCCAAGTGTTGAGAAATACTTTTAGAAATGAAGTATTCCCAAACTACAGTTGTGTGCTTGATTTGACAGTCTGTTATTTTTATGTTGTCCTTTCTGTTCACATGCTCCTTACGGGGAGCAAATTAAAACAGGACCACAGATATTAAAGCAGTGGATTTCACAAACTGTGGTTAGTTTCATTTGATGAAAGATTTGTGGGATGATATGTCTTAATAGTAACAAGAACTTCTGACAGCCTTTAATAATGTGTTATATGTGTGTAGCTGGTTGGTGAAATTCTGAGTTAAGTGGTCTCTTTCTAACTGCAGGTTGATCGCACAGAGAGAATTAAGAATTCCTTGAACCCTAAATTTTCGAAGAAATTTCTAATTGATTACTATTTTGAGCTTGTTCAGAAACTTAAATTTGGAGTATATGATATTGATAACAAAACCATTGAACTGTCTGACGATGACTTCCTAGGAGAATTTGAATGTACACTGGGACAAGTAAGTATGCAGACTTCTCTTAAAAATAAGACAATAAAAGTCAGTGCAAATTGTTTACCACTTTCACCTTAAATTTATCACAGTGTTCACCGTGTATTTGGAGAAGTCTCAAATACAGTATCACAGTATCACAGTGTCACAGTGTATTTGGAGAAGTCTCAAATAGATTTCCACTTTCCTTTTTTTTTTTTTAACTCTGTTCAGTTTATACATTTTGTTTGCAAAAGCTCTTGAGATACTGCCTTGAAATTTGCTTTAGAATGATGACTGTTTTCTGTTCTGGGAGTAAGTGGAATATCAGTGAGCACAAAGTAATAAGTGCTATTTTCTTACTTAGTCTAAAACTCAAATTCTTTTTTTTAATGCACTCAACTTTAAAAAAAAAATTGTGTGAAGCAACGTGAGTGTTCACAAAGGCCACGTTAATGCTGGTAATTTGCTTTTCACTTAAGGCAGGCAGTGATTCTGATTCTACTTATAACTTCCTTGTCAGATTCTACTATTGGTACTATTTACAGTTGAGCAGCTTCTTTATCTTGAAAGGTGTTCTTAAAACATCCTTTGAAGGTATTTCTGTTCAGGACAGTCGTCTTGGGATTTCTCTCTCTACCAGCACTGTGAAATGAAGTTCATTAATAGTTCATTCTTAAAGAAATGACTGTAGAATAAATAGACACGCTTCTTAGAAACTGGTGCTTGGAAAAGGTAAGTAGCCATCTAGGAACACTGTTGAGGGAGAGGTGATATTTGTTTGCATGACATATTGTTTTCATAAATCTGTTTAGTGAAGATGTTTGAGAAAAGTGACTCACGTGGTTGAACACTGTGAACTCAGAACAGTAAGAGAACGGAAGGTATTATTTTTATCCAGGTGTGTATCGTGTTACTCCATTGCATTTTATTTCAGTTTCTTCTGAAATTTTGTGTTTGTCTGCATAGGTATTTTGAAGTTTTGAAGTGTACCTATTTAATCTGTAGGAGACCGTGGGGAAATAAATATAATGCTGTCCTCTGTCATCTTCATGATAAAGGAAAAGCTCTTACAATGAAAATGTCAGTGTCTTATTTCATTTATTTGTTTTAACTGTGCTTGATACTCAAATTTTATCTTGGCAGATAGTTTCTAGCAAGACTCTAACGAAACCGTTAGTGCTTAAAAATGGCAGACCTGCTGGAAAAGGAAGTATTACGGTAAGGCAGTAATCTTAAATGCTTTTTGATGCTTCATCAAAGCGTCAAAATGCTTTTTATCCTTAAATGCTGTTTTGTCGCATTTATTTAATTTTGAGGCTTGAGCAAAGTATGTCCTATCTACAGCACCATGAAGAACGTCATATAATATATATAATGTTTTTCTCTGCAAGTATTTCTTTGTCATCCAAAGTGTGAGTTGCTCTGTTTCTGCATCTGGAAGACTCATTGCATCGCTCCAAATAATTACGATGAGATGTTTTGGCAATATCTTTAATTTAGTGTCAACGCTTTCGTGGATCCCAGTGTTAAACCAAATTGTTGCTCCTCCTGCCTCTGATTTTTTTCACTTGTTTGTTGCTGAGCAAACATGACTTTTCAAAATGAAATTGTTATTAGGAGTATTGTGAACAGAATAAGAAAACTATGGTTTCTAGATACAAAATATTTTTTTTCTTATCTAGATTACAGCAGAGGAAGTGAAGGATAACAGAGTTGTCTTATTTGAAGTTGAAGCAAGGAAATTGGACAATAAGGTATTTAAGTGATTGCTGTTTCTTTGATAAAGAATAAATCTGAACCTTGCCAAAAGACAAAACATCAAGATGTTCAGTCTTATTTTTTCTCAATTGATTATGTCAGTTAAGATTTTGCTTACACTAAAAAAAGGTAATTGAAGGAGGACAGCTCCAAAGTAACTTCACTGCACATGTTCTAATGAATCATAACTTTTCTAAGTTTAGTGAATATGTTGTAGGGATATTTTGTGAACAACACTCCTCCCTTTAAATGGAAGTTGCTATAGGTAGTTGTAAAGTTAAAGGAATTTTACTACATCCATTGACTTGAATATTTATGTAATTGATTACCAGTTAGTGTTCTAAAAAATGGTAAGAAGTTCAGTTAGAGTGTATAAACCTGTTTAATGTTTTGGGGCTTGCAAAGTGATTGTGTTTAGAAGAAAATTTTGAAACAAAATTTAATTGTAATTTCAATAACAAAAAAAGTATTATTAGTTTTCTTGGTCATTTTTATGATTTTTTTTTTAAATGGATCAAATCTTTACTTACTATGTATCCTAATACTTATTCCTCAACTGTTCATTTGCTTGAACAGTTGAATGTGTAGTATGTAGTCATAAGAGAACTTTATATTACATTGAAATTCTCTCTCTAGTAATGTAACCAAAATAACATTTCTTCATATGAAGTGTTTGTTCCCTAAATATGTACTTCATTTTTTTTTTTAATCTGAAGTGTTTTTTTAAGTGTCATTTAATGATGTTTATGCCACAAGCTGTTCTGGGATAATTATATATTCTTCAAATACAGGATTTTTTTGGGAAATCAGATCCTTATCTGGAATTCCACAAACAGACTGCAGATGGAAACTGGGTGATGGTTCACAGAACAGAGGTGGGATATTTTTTTGCCAGCAACATAGAGGTCGAGTTTCTTTGATTTACAGTCTGTATTACTGTCTTACAATCAGAAGAGTATGATCCAGTAACTCACATGTGGTTTTGTTAGAATCCATCTCATCTGTTTCACTGACATCTCATAGGATGGAAAGTTCGCCTTAGTTTTGTCCTGTTTTATGCCAACTATTTTTTTAAAGCTTTTTATAATTTAGAAGGCAAATCTGTCTGTATACAGCATCTTTCCAAACATTTAAGTGCTACTCTAGATGTAAGATTTAGACATGCACGTGACTGTGCTGTTTTTTTTTTTTTTTTTTTAAGTCAGTGTCACCTAGCTGTACCACCTTACTAATGAACGGAATTATACTGAATGCTTGCGTAGCAAGGGCATGCCAAGGACAGTGTGGAGTGAGGGAAAGTTAAGCAGCAGCAGCCTTCAGACAGGAGGGGCAGAGGCTCCATGGTAGTGACTGACAGGGTAGGAATAGGTTCAAAATGTCTCACTGTAGTGTAATATCAGACCCTAGTCAAAACCTGAGGTAGCATGCCCATTGAAATGGGTGACCAGAAGTTAATGCGAGACAAATGTTGAAGTATAAGTTATTTTGTGTGAGGCTTATAAAATTAGTTTCTCTTCCAGGTTCATTCTTCTGCATAAAAAGTATGTTTTCCACCAGGATTTCAGTCATCATCAGTTTAAATAATAAACCCAGAATTTGCTGTTCTGGACTAGAATTGATTGGGAGACTTGTTCTTTGTTAGAGATTTTGAAAATAGTTTTGTGTTTATTTACTTCTGTTCATTTATTTGTATAAATAACTGTTAGTTTTCAAAGTAAATATTTCTACCTCTACCTATCTCCAATGCTGGAAATGTAAGCATTACTAGGTATTAAGTATTTCTCGTTAAGTGGGTTCTTTTTCTCTATAAAATCATTACGGAGTTTTGGTGTTTGGACAATTTCTGGTTGACAAATTCTGAAGACCTTCCAGTGGTCTTCTTAAACATCACTTAATTAGCTTTCAGTTTGACAGACCATGTGTAGTAAGGTGTCCCTTTGTCCTCAAGTACTGTTATTGCTTAGATTTTCCATAAGTAGCATTTCGGAATAAACACTGGCTGGAGTGAAAAGTAATCTCCAGCACACTGCTGTGTTCAGAAATTCCAATGTAATAATTTTCCACTTTTTTTCTTGGTATGTCATGTTTCCGTGCGTGTTCTTTGTATAAAAAGAGGAGGGAGAAAGTTAAAATGACTATAATAATGTAGTAATATACTTAAATATATAGAAATGTAAAATTTTGTGGTGTAGTTGAATTGTATATTAGATCACAGTGCCTAGAAAATAGATTTGAAAAGATCCCATCTCAACTGGGCTATGATCCTGCTTTTCAAGAATACTTTTATTTGTTTATATTTATTTTTATCCTATACATTAGGATTTGAATTTCAGGTAGTTACTGGCAGCAGCATTAGTCAACAGTCTCACTCACAAGAATTATTACGTGGAGTTATGACCAGCTATACATGACTACTTTTCACTCTTGAGAACTGTACTAATCTACCTTTCTTTTCTTCCAGGTTATTAAAAACAATTTGAATCCTGTTTGGAGGCCTTTTAAAATCTCTCTCAATTCTCTGTGCTACAGTGACATGGATAAGCCAATCAAGGTAATGTGTAAGAAATATATATATGAATAATTAATAGGAAATGTGTCATTCTAGTTATTGTTTCTTTTTGTTTCAAACCAAATGGGAAGTCTTAGAGCTTTATTATTTATTTGAAAGCCACGTAGGTATGGGCACACTTCAAAGAAAAATAAAATCTCACATCTTGCAATTTCAGTCTTAAAGTTGGCCTTTGAAGGTCTGAACCTAAATGTCTTTGGAATGACCAAGTCAGTTTGTTACTTAGATTTTACGTAAATAATGTTTTATCAGCCAGTATTGGTGGTGTTAAGATACTGTATAGTGGAAGTTGCATGGTGAAGGTTAGAATATGCTTTATTCAATGCCGTTGATCATGTAACACTGCAACTGGTGCTACAGATAACACTAAAGAAACTTTTATTATGCTCCCTGATGTAATTAATTGCACTTTTTCTTAATATACAAGCTGAGATAACAGATGTGGACCAGGTGTATCTTTTAGATTACAGATAAAGCAGCTTTTCTCCTCAGGAGAAAATGAACATTCTGTCAGAAGGTTAACCAAATCTGCAAAGTCAGTTTTATCAGGACTGATCTTTGACATTTCAAATCTTACCTTGAATGAACTATTTGTAACTTCTGACTCTTTTTCTTCAAGAATTTCCTTAGTTTAAGGATGGAACTGAAGATAAGTAGCCAACCTAAACTTCATTTATAAGCTAATCTGAACATCGTAGGAACCTGTTATTTTAGCATTTGGGGAAAACAAAAAAAAACTACTGTACTTTCTGTTCTTTGGGAAAAGCAACTGAGAACATGAACTGTGTGTGACTGATATTAGTACTGTGACTTGAGGCAGTCCTGGAAAGTGCTTAATGGCTACAGAGAAGTAGATGTTTTCAAGCACCTGTGTGTGTTTAAATGCATAGATTTAGAGCAGCCTAATTTCTCAAGTGCAGAACCTGACAACGTGGTTCCCTTGCTGCTGCTTTGATTTTTCTTTTCTTTTTTCTTTGTTTTCCCTTTTTCCTTGAAATCGCTGTTTCCTTGAGTAGTTCTTGCTATTGTATAATGTAAATGTTTTGTTTTTTTTTTTTTTCAATAAACTTTGTGATAAAACTAAGACTACTGATTAAATTAATTCTCTGGAAACAAACCTAAGCTTCTGAGGTAAGATTACAAGAGGAAATTGATTTTATTTAGAGTTGTTACTGACTTGCAAACTGACAGTAGGCTGAATTCCAGCTTCTGCTATGTAGTAACTTAGAAAACCATTGGAGCTATTGCTTAGAATATGAAAATGCAAAGAAAATTGTATCATATTATTGGAGGATTATTGAAGGATTAAATAATGCTTTAATGCTTTTATATGTGCACAGTTACATACGTAATGGGCTATTTGTCGTAGTAAGTAAAAGTACCAGTTTTTCCCTAATGAGTGGATTTTTATCCATATAATGGCTTAGTTTGTGTATTCGCAGCAGTGCACAAACCAAGTTGATTCTTTTCTGTCTGGATTTATTGCTGTGTTCTTTGTGAGTGTGTGTAGACAGTGATGCTTTTCTGTGTTGAGAATGTGAGCTGTTAGTCTGGAACAAGCATGCCTCGTTCTGTTGGGGAAAATTCTTATACAGTTTTTTCAGGTGGTTTCCTAGTGTTACCATGTGTCCAAGAAAGTATACATGGAATAAAGTAAATGTTTCTGTCTTGCGTGAACTAAGTTTTGGCAGTTGAATTCAATGGATCAAATATATCAAGCAAGACAAACTAATTCCTTTAAATGAAATAACTGTGTTAACTGCAAACAAATACTGTAAATTTTGGCTTGAAATGTCTTCACTTTTAGCTTTCAGGTACCAAAGCAGTTGTCTGATTATCTGTCTGATTGGCTTATTTATGGTGTTCAATACAGTACACCTAGCATTTGCCATGAGCATCAGTGTGTTGATACTGTGGTTGCTTACATGATATTTAAGTTGTTATTCAGTGCATGTGCATGTGTTTTGTATTTATTAGTGCCTTCAGAATGTTGTGGAAGTAGCACAAAGTGCAACATCAAGGCATGCTCTCCACAGTGTAGAATCTCCACATTATATTTTGTTCTTCATTATTGCTTGTTTCCTGAAAGATAACTTCTCTCAGGAACTCAGATGTATGTTCAGATTGTTTGGTTTTCATTGTTATTCCTAAATGAAGTGGCCAATATAAGTGAACTCAAATATAACAAGACTTTTTCAGTGTTGAAAGAAAGATGTAAAAACAACTGTGGAGTTACATTTCCAGAATATGAATATACATATATGTTTTTCTTGACATTTATCTTTTGGTTCAAAATAATGGGGAATTTCTATTCCTTCTTTGACTCTTGATTTTAATATTTTAATTTGTTTAAAATTATTTTTGTATGATATGATTAATTGTAGTAAGTTAACTGGCATGCTAAACTGTAGTAAAATATCAGAAGTGAATGGAACTAGCATGTGCAGTTACATACGTTGTTACTTAGTTGGGCAGCGTCTTCATTTTTGAAAGCTACAACTCCAAACATTATGGTGAAAGCAACTGTGATAGAATTATGTCACTTAAACTGATTTGTTCTCAAACAGGAAAAAAAATGTCTATTTTCTCCTTGTTTTGTCTTGGAGGTGTTGAAAGATGAATTATTTGAATACTAAATCCTTGTCATTAAATGCTGAATACAGACAAGGAGGGATTTTTAGTTGGCATTCAGATCTCTGAAGCTTGGATCATAAAGACTCTGTTTGCTAGTATTAGAGAAAAAAAAAAGTCCTTTCTAGATTTAGAGTTGAACCTTCATATACTTGCAAATTCTGAGTTATCTTGCAGGTTTATCTGTTGTTTAAATATTAATAATCCTGATTGCTTAAAAAAATAGCTGAATTTTTAGCTAGATACTCAATGATAAATTTGCTTAATAATTCTGAGAAATTAAACCTCCTAATCCATAGTTGTGGTAGGTAAATGTATATAGATTCTGTTCATGCTCTTGTCAATATCCCCTTGTTCCCAAAATATTGATGTTTTCTTCCCATGTGAGACCTGATTCAATTTAGCGTTCTCAACACTTAACTTCACTGGGGGATCTGACCTGCAACTGGGTGGTTCAGCTTTTATCCAGTTGTAATCCATAATCATTAAATGCTTCTACAAACCTAAGACTGCAACACAAGAAAAAGTCATTGATGTAAGAGTTCCAGGGATGCTTTGAGTGTTCAGGTTTACATAAAAATACCATTGCAGCTTCTCTTGCTTTTGTAGGCTTCTGTTATTAACATTGAGCAATGCTTCGTTTTAGGTTGAGTGCTATGACTATGATAGTGATGGGTCTCATGATATCATAGGAAGTTTTCAAACCACAATGTCAAAACTGAAAGAAGCATCTCGATCCTCACCTGTAAGTCTAAACTATTTGTGTATTTTTGAGCTGTTCTACTAATTTCAGAACAAAATTTACATCACTTGATTTTGTGGTACCTAAGTTGTGTTATGCTTCAGCTAAACAGTACTGCTGTACTTGAGGCTGTCTTGGCACTTAGATTGTGAATTCCCTTTCCTATGCCTAATGTCTTGGGTAGAGTTGTGGGTTTCTCTTTCTTTTGATATTAAACATCTGTCAGCACAAATGAATTTCATTAATTGTAACTTCCCCCTGAGTACCCAAGAAAAAAAACACACCCCCACCCCTGCGAAAAAGGAAGGAAGATTTACTTTAAGTATGACATTCAACAACTGTAACACATATTTCAGTTGTTCATTAGCTGTCTCTTCTTTAAAGTGAAATTAATTCTAGTGTTCTGATGAGTACTAGCAACTTGCAAACCTTGTTATAAACACTTTTCATTTCAAAAAATGAAGAAGTTAAGGTAACCATACCATTAAAGTGCTTGCTTTATTGACATATATGTTGTCAAAATATTTTGCTATTTTTTTCTTTAATTCTGAAAACCTACAGAATTGCTCCTGCACTGACAATAATAAGTTGAGTGCCTGTCTGTATTTTTCTAACATCTTGAGTGTTGTATTTGTACTAAATTCTTCAGAGCTGTTGATGATGAGGGGTCAACCTCAATTCTAGATTTTTTTGATAGTTGTTTTGAGCCTTGCCAGGCTTTTCTTGTTGATACCTGTTCCTGAATTCATTTTGAATTACTGCAGAGTTCCATTTAAGGCCTCTTGATGTTCTGTTTTACTTGCAAAGAAGTTTGGTTTCGTATATTTTCCTGTATATATTTCCCACTATTTTTACTTGCTCAGTAATATGAAGTAAAGATATAGGATAGTGCAAATATTGTGGTATAATAGTTCTTTCTGACAGTAGAAGTATAATTTCTAATCTGGCATCATCTAAGTCATTTGATAAGATTTGTAAAATATTTCCAGTGTATGTTGGAATACTCCAAGATTGTTCTTCAGTTCTCTCAGGACATTGGCTACCTTTATGGAAGGCTTTTTTGTTTTTTTTTATAGGAGCAATAAAGAAGAGGCATGTAGTCTTCTCAGGTGCTGACCTGGTTAATGTACTCTGTGCCTTTTTTCACTTGAGATTAATTGCAAGCTGATTTTTTTTTTTTTAAAAAGTGTAGTTTAATTTTAACCAAAGAAGTGGAGCCTGTTTTTCTGGCAGCAAGTTGGAAGGTATGGCTGAAATAGCTCCTCTGACTACTTATGCACCAAACACACTGAATTATGCTATAGTGACTGCACGATGACAGTATCTGCTTAATGTAGCTAGTTACAGAACCCACCTTGTGGTTTAGGTATTGGTATAGTTAATGATGCATGAAGAAATTATTTTTGGAAAACTTAAATGTAAACCTTTTGTTTCATTATGCAACTACCACTGCTGTGGGAGCAGTAATGGTTTTCCTGAGTCACTGTGCCTTGGATGAAAAGAGAGCTGTTAGCAGAATCTCCAGAAAATGGTACCGAGTTTCTTCATATAGTTGAAATACAGTTGTCTAAACAAACCTTCTTTTAAGCTTTTGGTAAGAAAGAGTTATCAGTTTCTTGATAATGGGATTTTTTTCTTGCTGATACTGGGCCAGCTGTGTTAACTTTTGATGGTGAAACAAAATTCATTTTTAATGCAAGTCAAATGTATGGGTGCTAGAGGGAAGGAAGCGTTTCATAAATAATATTTATAGTACGTCTATTTTCTTTTGGATTTGTGCAGGTTGAATTTGAGTGCATCAATGAAAAGAAAAGACAAAAGAAGAAAAACTACAAAAACTCTGGAATTGTGAGCGTTAAGCATTGTGAGGTCAGTAATATATTCTGGTATTGCTTTGTTTTTAATTGTTCAGAAATAACAACTCTCACCAAGTATACCTTCATCCTCAAACTGTAAGGAACTTCAAAATGTGTGAAATTGACAGGGTAAATGTTTAAGGGCTTTGATGTATATAAGGAATGGAGAGATTTACAGGTGAACCATGTCTGTCCTTGAGAGTGTCCTCCACCTCCTTCCCCTTCAATACTCTCTTGAAGTTGCTGTCTGTATGGAAAAGGTTGCTTACCAATTTGTAAGGCTGTTCATGAAACACTGGATTTTGTAATTATAATCTGCTAAATCTTAATATGTTTCATAAGTGATGGTGCTTTTGGAGTTGCTGTCCTGTCTGTCTGTAAGAACCACTGTAATGTCTGATTTCTATGTGAAGTGTAGCTGATAGCATTCACTATAAATATCCTCACTGCGATGGGAGACATACTGGTAGAGTACAAGTAGTGATTTGCATGTGTGAAGATAAGAAATCCGGAACCTCAGTAGTGGTTCCAACAATACTTTTTGTTCTGTCTTTCAAAAGAGAAAGAAGTTACTTTATGTCTTTTGTTTTCAGATTGTAGTAGAGTGTACTTTCCTGGATTACATCATGGGTGGGTGTCAGCTGAATTTCACAGTAAGTTAAATTATTTATATAAAATAACTCAAAAATTTTGGAGCAAACCAAATTGCATTATTGATCACCTGTGCTTTTCATTTGAATATTGTGTGTTTGGGTGGTTGTTTTTTGTTGTTTTTTTTTTTTGTTCTGTACTGTGGAGGAATGTGAGTTAATCTTTTCTGGTTGCTAAGCCACACTTTTACTCCCCTACTTAAAAGTACAGGGGGATGGAAAAGCTTATGGGTCAGGCTAAAGATAAGATCATTCACTGATTATCACCGTAGGCAAATCAGACATGGGGAAGGTTTATTCAATTGATTACCAGCTAAAAATAGACTAGGGTAGCAATAAATATAAATAAAATTAAAAAATACTTTATTTCCTTGTAGTCTTTCCAGAATCAGCTTTGTTTTGCTTCCTGCCTCCAATCTACCAAGTGGTGCACAGAAGTGATTGGGAAAAGAGCAGTAGACAGCCTAGTCACTTTCTCACACTTCCCCTGCTGTGGAAACCAGCTGAAAGCATCTTAACCTCTGACATCTTACAGAGCTTCTCTGCATTGGCAGCACCTTGCCACGTAAACCAAATGCAAACGAGGAAGCTGTTTTGCCAGTGCCTTATCTAGTTTATTTAGAAAAAATTATTTTTTTACTCACAGTACTAAGGTAAACCTGTGAGTATCTTCAGAAGGGACTTGCTGAGTTGTGAGGAAGAAAACCAAGGACAAATTTACAGTTCCCTGATGTTCAGACTTTATTCAGGTGTTTTTTTGTGTTTTTTTTCTTTTTTTCATCATGGCTTCCATTCCTTCCAAACCCTATCCTGACTGAAGATTTCCCTTTTGCCCTAGATGATGGTTTTCAAGACCCTTTGCTGAAGAAAAGTAAAAACACAGAAGCCACCATGTGGGATCTATTGAGAAGTTGTAGTTCACAAAAACTAATGCCACATAAATAATAGTAAAAAGTCTCCACCATAGTAATGTGTGCCTCCTTCAGTGGAGAGAAGGTGACCTCTTGAGGTCAGAGGAGGCCTAGAAATAGTTCTGCTGTCAGGTCTGTCTAGTAGTACCTCTTTGCAGAAAGAGGTATTTAACAAGAAACAAGTGCTTATTTTCACAGCTGTTGAAGAGTTGCTGTGAATGGAAACTGAAAGTAAACACAGCCAGAACCTGACAGATGTAATACTTTCAGTTCTTCCAAGAGATATAGAGCTTCTACTGTTTTTGTGGTGGCATTGTTAGAAGTGCATTGAACTTCCAGAAACTCGCATTTAAGTACTGGGCCTGTTAGGTTTCTGTAATAACAGTTTATAATTTTGTTGTAGTTTTTAGTTTGGCTTTGACAGTGATGATGTGCACAATTTCACCTCTAACAGCAGCTTGTTTTAAATACTCCGCTTGACAGGTGGGGATAGATTTCACAGGCTCCAATGGAGATCCGCGCTCTCCAGACTCCCTTCATTACCTCAGCCCTGATGGAGTTAATGAATACCTAACAGCCATTTGGTCTGTAGGGATGGTCATTCAGGATTATGATACGTAAGTTTTAATTTTTTTCATTTAAGTCATTTTTTAAGTATGAATAGATTTTTGTTGCCAGCAGATGTGCCAGTAAAAGTCCAGTGCTGAATGCAGGGCTAAAGAAGGCTCTGTAGGCACTGCACGGTCACATAATCACAAGTGGAAACTTGAATTCTCAGTAGGACAAGTAAAGCTTCTATATCTGTGATGTAAAATTATTAATTTATTAATAAATGTAGTTAATGTAGTAATTTGTTATTATTAATTTTAATTTTTGAATGCTTGCCAGTTTGGTGTTTAAAAGTTGATTTTGTTCATAGAACCAATTACAGGGGGAACTGCACCCAATTTTGCCTCTTAATTCTTAATAAACTGCATTTTTAATGACCAAAGGCATAGACCAAAGGACTGACAAGCTAAACTTACTAAACTACGACAGTTTTTAGAGGAAAACAGTTATTTCATATTCTTTAAAATTGTCTTTTTTTAGAGATAAAATGTTTCCAGTTTTTGGATTTGGTGCACAGATTCCTCCTTCCTATCAGGTAACGGAGCATATAAATCCACTCCTTAAGTCAACTAAGAACATCTTTTTTTAGAAAGGGATTGTATGTATGGTCCTGACTGATTTTTGTATATTAACAGGTGTCACATGAGTTCCCTATAAATTTTAACCCATCAAACCCATTCTGTAATGGTAAGTCATGGAAAGTAACATCAGACATCGTGAATAACGTGTCTAATGTGAAATGATGGCAAAAAAAGCATTTGATGAGAGAACTGTGAAGCATGTTGCTCAAATTAATTAAATGAGATTAGTCATCTCATTAGAGGAAAGAATTTCATAAATTACAGTTTAATTAATGGTAGTATTTGGTCTGTCTTCTGAAATGATTTGTATAAACCTTTTTTAACAGCTGGAGCCACAGTACTGGTAACCTTTGCTGATGTGGAGTTTTCTAATTTGAGTACGATGCTGTGAGTGTTCAGGATGGGCTTTTGATCACATTTCTAACTACCACAAGCTACCAGCCAGAGAGATCTGCTGAAATTTAGCTGCACATCCTTGGACATACAGTATTTGGCCTTCCTATTCTTGATGTAAAGCCAAGCTGAACACCTCCATTACTTGGGAATACTTTAGTTTTTATCATCATGACTGGCTGTAAATCTTTGCACCACTACTTTAAATAACTGACAATGTATTTAGAAAGATTGAATGCTTCAAAATATACTGATATGCAAGGAGCACATTGAAACTATTTATGTTCTCTAGGAATCCAAGGCATCGTTGATGCATATCGAGCTTGTCTTCCTCAAGTGAGGTTATATGGGCCAACCAATTTTTCTCCAATTATAAATCATGTGGCGAGATTTGCTGCAGCAGCTGTACAGCAGCAGACAGCATCTGTAAGTTCATTATCACTGTGTATTTATCTTTTAATTTTCTTTCCATTCTTGTTTAGAAATACTGTTCTTCTTTTAAGCTTGTGAGTGTACCTGTTTTAACAGCTGTCCATTTACCTTGTGAATTGTTTTTTGATATCTTTGAAACTAGATAATACCTATCTTATTCTAGCAGATCCTCTGTTAATGAGAATTGTGAATGAAACTTTTCAGAGTTCATACTTGAAAACATACAATATCGTAATGGCATTTTCTATTCAAAGCTCATTCAAAGTCATATCACCAAGAAAGATAGGGATGGTAAGTGAATACTAACATAGATAATGAAGTGTCCTTATTATAAAACTGTAGGTTCTGTATGCCTTGCACTTTCCACCCTGTTACTTATTAAAATATGGACTGCTCTGAAAGTAATACCTCCTATTCTATTATGTTGGTCCACGATGTTAGAGGCAGTTGTTGATGGCGTGGCAGTAGAGGTCATAATTTCCCACCAATATTCCATTATGTTTTGTTGCCATGTGACAGATGGCAGGAGAGGGCAGTCTGACAAAATGGTATTTGACATGGAAATGTGAATGAAGTAAAGGTATGTCAGTGAATTCCTTCATGCACTGACATTTGTCAATGCTTGCTTAAGATTTATGGAGGCCAAGCAGTGGGTTTTAATACAATGAGGTGGTGGTTGGTGCATTTCAGCAGTGATGTGAAAAACAAGCCATTTTCTGGATGGCTGTATGCACCTGCCACACCACAAAATGAAGTGTTTAATCAGTTCATTCACATGAATCTTCAGATTAGAACCAGAGAACTATGTTCAGAGCTGAATATCAGCACTGGAAATAATGGTGGCTGTGCTGCAATATCTCAAAGTTTGGGCCTGGTGGGTCTCAGGACAGAAAGAGCAGTGTATACAAGTTTGTGAGGAAGTGTTGGACCAGTACAATGCTGTTTACTGAATGACATCATTACTGGCAACAAAACGTGATGTCATCACTATGAGTCAAAGTGACAGTTCATGGAATTGTGACATATGAATTCCCCATTAAAGAAAAAGGTCAAGACACATTCCTCAGTTGGTAAAGTGATGTGCATTGCCTTTTGGGATACGAAAAGGGTGATTCTTATGGACTTCCTGGAACCCGAACAAACCATCAACTCTGACTGCTACATTGTGATATTGACTTAGTTGAAATTCCAGGGTCAGACCGGAGAAGAAAACATTTATTTTGCAACATGGTAACACTAGATTTTAAGACCATGTTGTGCATTGTCTATATTGGCTGGGTTGTTCTACCACACCCACTGTGTAGTCTGGATTCTGTGTCTTCTAACTTCCATCTGTTTGGAGCTATGGAAGATGAACTGTATTTGCAGTGTTTTCCTAGGAATGATGCCATCATAACAGCTGTGAAATAGGAGGTATTACTTTCAGAGTAACCTGCATATGTGCAAGTTGCTGATCATATTAAGAGTTAGTAATTTTGAAGAGGCCTTTTCTGTTTCTCTTGGTTACATTCTCTTGTTCATCCATTCTTAAATGAGTGAAGCAAAGTTTAGCATTTTATAAAGATATCAATAGACTAGAAGGAGGAAAAAAAAATGCAGATTACAAATGCAATCTGTGTTCTGTCCGTAACTTCAGTAAACTGTCTCATATCTCAGGACACATACTTGGAAAATAAGCTGTTTGGTTTATTTGTGGATTTTGGAGAGGAGAGGAGGCATGACAGGATCCTTCTTTGAGGAAGGAGTGTTGAAAGTTGACTTCTTTTAGAAGATTTTATTGTCCAAATAAATTGCTTTGGACCATATAGAAGAAGCCTGAGCGAAACAAATATTTTTAAACTTCAGTGAATGCAATGAACTTGGCTAAAATCACAACAGTATACAGCCTGTGTGTGTTTTCTAAGCCTACATACCCCATGTGTTGTCTCTTTCTGTCATAACATGGTGTTTATTGATTTGACAGCAATACTTTATTCTTCTGATCATAACGGATGGCATAATAACAGACCTCGATCAAACTCGAACTGCTATAGTTAATGCTTCCAAATTGCCCATGTCCATTATCATTGTTGGTGTTGGAGAAGCAGACTTTGATGCTATGGAGTTTCTTGATGGTGACAATGGAGTTCTTAGGTCTTCAACAGGAGAACCAGCTGTCAGAGACATTGTCCAGTTTGTGCCATTTAGGAAGTTCCAAAATGTGAGTAATTTTAATGATGTGGTAAGTAAAAACTGTGGAGGTATGCTAGGTTTGCTAGGATATCCTATTTACAGTTCTGAGCTTTTACAGTTACCCTAAAAAGAACTGAAGTCTGAGATGCATATTTATCAAATGCTCAAAAGTAAGGGCAGAAGACTTTTAGCATCTGTGGAGTTTCCAGTAAGTGAGCTGATTCATGTTTTGGAGAGTGCATCCCTGGTTTGAGCACTGCATTTCTGCAAGGTTGTTACAGGTGAAATGACCATTGTACATTTGGGTTATATGACCCTCAGATTAGATTTAACTGGGGGATGTGTTTTTCATTTTTTGAGGAAGACAACGACTGTGATTCTGTTCTTGTAGACAGACTGTTATTGTGGTCTTGCCCATTTTTAAATGTAGGTGAGTGTCACGTTTTAATGTGATGCTAGAATTGAAGTGTAATTTGGTAAGGTGGTCACCACCAGAAATGGTGTGTAGGAAAACAGTAGTGGTAGTTTTCACTTAAAAAAAAAAAAAATACGTACCTCTCACTGCCCCCAAAACATTAATCAATTAAATCTTGATTTTTTTTTTGTATTTTTTTTGCTGTACAACCCAGTCAAATATGCAAGACTTATGTAGTCTGACAGGTAGAAGTCTTATCTCTGAGAGAAATGAATTAACAACAAAAAATTGAAGACTTCTTTAGGATGGGGAAAATAAACTGAGAGCAATATCGATATCGTGTATGTTTATTTAACAAATGTATTCTGTTTCTAGAAAAAGTATTATTTTTTTTTTCAGTAGATACTTTATCTTGCAGTAAAAACAATACAAAAAGGAAACTTCCATTTATCCTACGAGGGTACAGTGTAAATGTCAAGATGCTAACTCCTCTTAAGTAGTGGATATTCCTATTGCTCATTTTAGGATTTTTTTTTTAACAGTTGGTAGAGATGGAAACTTGATGCTCTTTATTTTCTTCCTAAGTCTCCAAAAGAAGCTTTGGCACAGTGTGTCCTGGCAGAAGTCCCTCAGCAAGTGGTGAACTACTTCAGCACCTACAAATTGCAGCCTCCTAAAAATCCTTCCGTAAAGTGAGTGAGCTGAGCAGGGAAGCTGAGACTTCATTCCTTCTTTACGTGGTGTACCTACAGACTTTGTTTCTTGAGATACTTCTATATGTGTACATATGCATACCTCTCTGGTAATGTGTGTTAGCTTTTTCCTGCAAAACAATTTGCCAAGTGTATTTTCTGAGGGCCAAAATAGTAATTGGTTTAGTATTCAATGTAGATTTGTGGGATAGATCTTACATGGATGTATTTTTTTTTTTTTGAAAAGCAATAGAGGGGGAAAAAGAAAAGGTTGAATATGCAGAGAGAAGGAGGAGAGTGATGGAGAGCAGAATAGCTGCCTGTTTGATAAATATGGGCAGTGAGAGTGATCAGTTACTTGAGTAGGGATCAACACAAAGTACTGCAGTTTCTCAGTGGTCATAAAACCAGTCTGATGTGAAAAAGAGGGTATATCTCCAAGCAGGTAAGTTTGTACATGCTAAAACAAGTACTTCAGGCTTCTTTGTCTATTAAGGCACCATAAGGTTTTGATACAATGGTTACAGTCACATGAGTGCCAGGACAAAGTGTATAAACCCTCCTTGAATACATATGTCATATTTGCTGCTTTAGTGCCTTTGACCAGTGCCTTAGATCTAAGATTGTGTGAATATGGGCAAAATCTCTAAAAATATCAGTATAATGTTACTAGTCTTTGAGGCTACTACTGTAGATGTTGTAAGATACAGCAGTTTGAGAACTTCCCTAAAAAGCAGGAACTGCAGGCGTTTTTCTTTCTCTCTTTTAAGTGAGACAGTTGTGTGACTGCTGATCCTTAAAGTGCAAGAGCATATTACGAAGTAGAAGTTAACATTTTAACTGAAAAAATGCTGTTTAATAACTGCATGTTATCACACAAAGTCAGTTCTTGTATACCTACTTCATATTGATTTTTGTCCTATTTTGAATCAGTCAGTTTTCTGAGGAGCTCTCAAGCTAGTGAAAAGCGCCTGCAGAAATCTTTCCTCTTCCATCCCAGTAAGAAGTTGTAAGAAAGATCTTTTGGATTTTGGGTGATCTAGTTGTAGCATGTTACAACAAAATGGGCTAAAACTGAATTTAACCTTCATGGACTCCCAGTATGGCATCAGCTTACAGTGTATGTGCCTTTTTTGGCTGCTGGAGCTGCACTGTTCTTTTTCCACATATGCATAGTTCTGCCAAAAATCTGAATTCGTGTTAATGCATTAACATTCATGGATGAGTATTGAGATTGCCTTATACATCCTGTAGGTTGGTCCAAAGGCAGCTGACAAGTTACCAATCATCAATTAATGTGATATTCTTGACTCTGTTTTCCTTGGTGGAAGAGGGACCTAAGTTTTTTTAGGACTGAAAAACTAAGAAAGATATTTTGTTTTGTATTAAGTCAAGCACTCTTTAAAAAACATAAACAAAACATGAATTATATATATATATATAAAATATATGGAGTCATTTCTTTCCAAGTGAAGTGTGAGGGGATCAGTATTTCATACATAAGATATATTGAATTGTCATGCTAGATCTACAACCGAAAACATTAAGATCAAGGAAGTAGTTATGAACCTAAATCACACGGCTTTTGATTGATGAAGTGTGATTTTTGCACCAGTGAACTTTCACAGTCATGTGTTCCATGCAGACAGAGAGGAAACTAGATGGGCTGTTAGTGCTTTGACTAGGTTCATTGAAGTGGATGTGTACTACTGATTGGAATTCATGATACTACTAAAATTCTTTTAGAGCTTTCTGCCAATAATGGGATGCTGCATCTCATTTATGTTATAGTTCTTCTCATGTTACTATGGAAGTGCATTTAAATGCATTAACATGTGCATTTCAATGCATTAACATGTATTAATAAGCATAACTGCAGTAATAATCTGCTGTGTATAAAATAAAACTTGCTCCTGTATTCCTCGAGCTTAGGAAATCAAATAGCATATTGATAATGCCTAATTCTCAAGGTACCCTATCCTTTGTAAAATAAATGTGCTTCAGACCTGACAGTGGCTAGAATCATTTTCCAAGTGTACTTCTCTTTGGGGCATACAGCAAAGAGCATGTTAAAAAGTCTGGAAATTTCCATATTAGACTGAAGCAGTATTCTGAGCTAAGATTTGCACCAAATTGGATAAGAGGAAGGGGAATTATTTTGTCATTTTGCCACTTTTTATTTTTACATGTGAAAAATGCCATACTAGCTTGAGAGTAACAAATATTGTCTGTTAAGTTCTGGAAAGTGTATGTGTTTGTAGATCACTTGCACCACCTTGTGATAAAAATAATGTATAACAGTCTTTGTAATCCAGCTTTTTGCTGTTTAATTCTTAATATATACAAATGTACAGCAGAGAAATAACCTGTGACCAGAGTGTTTTTTTTAAAAGTACTTTCATATGTATTTCAATCTGAAGCTAATTGATTTACAGTGCCTATACATTAAAACTGTCATTTCTGTATACTGTCTTCTGTCATGCTTTTGTATTCAGCATTTTCTTTGGAATGATAAATACCACTTTTGTAATTGCTGTGATGAGTATTTCACAGGCTGAGCAGCTTAGATTAATAGCAAGTATTGTTAGAGGGGAAAAATTCCTTCTCGGTGGTTGTGAATATGCAGACTGTGTTTCATAAAACAGTGTAGTGACTTTACCAAGATGATAATGTGAAATTGGATAACTGTAGCAGTGACTTCCATTCGTGCTGAAGTATGCACTTGTGATCAGTTTTTCCAAGTTTTTTTCCTTCTCCATGGCATCTACGTTTTATGTAGAGAAGCATGGAGGTTTGTTTATTTTTAAATTTCAAGCCCATTGGCCCTTCACTGACATTCAAGTGTAGTCAAGACAGAGATGATTTACTGGGAAACTGAGATGTGCTAGAGGTGTAGTGTTGCAGTGGTGGTTTAGGCTATACAGTACCTTAGTGAACCATGCAAGGGCTTTAGAGTAGGTCACTCAAAATCTATACAAATGAAGAATCCACAGGGTAAAATCAGTTTCAGAAGGTTTGATGCACCTCACACAAGGAGCATATCTTGAGGTGTCTTGTGCTGCATGTTGTTCTTGCTGTGAAAACCCTACAAACAGTTGAATTTTGAACTCTTGTACCCTTCCTGCCCCTCCCCACTCAGAAATATAGATGGATTCCAGGAAAAAAAATCAACAACAGAAAAGTCAGATGTCAGAAAAACAAATGGGTGTGACTTTGTGTAGCCCTGACCTTAAGCACTGATATTTCTTTCATGACACTTCTTTGATTTTGGATCTAAGAAATGAGAGAGCTTGGGATAGCTAGATAGTTTTGATGACAGAACTGGCAAGTTCCCTTTGCAAACCTCAGCTGCTAAGAGCTGCACTGAAGCAACAACTTATGGGATGCTCTGTTGCTCCAGTGTAACATTTGCTGCTGCAGTTTCAGACCTTATTATTTGACAATACGTGATTGAACTTCAGTGTACCAACTGTGGAAATATTTGTTTTGAAGACCTGACAGAATTTGTATTGGCAGGAGGGCACAGGATCTTTTGCAGTGAGAACTTTACTCATCAATATTGATATGTGTTTATGTGCTTTTCCCACTTAGTGTTTTGAAAACTGTTCCTCAAATAGTGATTTAAGAGCTGTTATTCAGAGTAGGCCTTACATGTGAAGCAGTCTTGTAGTACTTCTTATTTTGATCCTGTATCGAGACATTCCAGATGGACAATGGGTAGTTCTTTGTGGTATATTATACCATTTCCTACAGCTGTTGCATGGCATCCTTTTCTTACATATCAAGTAGCAAGTGACAGACAAAGAAAGATGGTTCTTCCCATGAGGCAGTTAAGTGCTGACCTTCCTGTTGATACGAAAAAATTTTCTTTTTGAGGGTGATTTGTTTTTCAGCCACAGGTCATTTAGAATATACAACATACAGAATTTGGTCATAGTGGCATGGTGTTTTCCATGTATCATGGTTGTCTGCTGCTCAGCTGAGGAACTGTAAAGTCTGCCCTTGTGATTTGTTTGCTGAACAGTGATTCTGGTTTCCAGTACTATGTTTGCAGTGGGGACTGAAAGTGTACAGGGGGAGGAAAGAAACTCATAGAAGAATATAGAGGATTATTGGGGTGGGTTTTTTTCTGTAGATATTTGTAATATGTTAAGTGTAAAATGAAAGTAACTGAGAATTAAGCTTAAAACACTGATTCATCTTTTTGTTCAATTTATATCCCTTTTTGCTTTGTGTCTGTGCAGAAGGTTGACTTTGGTAGCTTCATGTCAGTGGCACAGCTGAGAGAGCTGTCTATGTAAAGGATTTGCTTCCTTTCACAAGTACGATGTAGCCCACCCTGTAAGGCATGTGGCTTGTTAGCTGCTATCAGGTGAGCTCTGTGGTTTAAGTGGACTGCTGGAGCATTCAGCCTCTTGGACTTGTGTAGCACATGGCCAAAAAGTGTAAATCTTGCTTATTATAAAACTGTTCTTATTTCTAAATTGCCCACTTCAGATGAGAGCTTCTTCAAAAAAAAAAATTAGCCAGTACCAAGTGCTTGTTCTTCCGAGAGCAGTGTTAATGTTCAATCCCTTGAGAAGATGAAATGTGAAAATCAACAACCAAAAGTTAAGGTCGCTTTCCGGGGGCATGTGGGAAATATCTTAAGTCTGCTATTTTAACTCACCAGGGTCAGTACAGACAGCTAGAACAGATGCTTGTGCTATCAGGAGGCTAGTGGTAATTACACAGCCTGCTTCTCTATCCTGTATGTTGTGAATTTTGTATTTTTTATTTATAGGGTTTTATTCTGCAGTCATCTGTCCTAAGCTAAGACATCCTAACTCCGGGCATCAGAGCCTTCTGTTCTGACCTGTCTTGGTCACAAAAGCGTGTCACTGATTAGAAGTACAAGGGGAGGAGAAAGAAGGATTGACAGAAACATAAGTAATCTCAGCAAAAGTAGTGAAGTAACAAGGAACAGGACAGCTATAGGAAACAAAAAAAGAAAGTAGAGCAGAATGGACATGAAAATTACAAGCAAGCTAACAAAGAAGAAAAACAATAAGAAAGAGAGAACAAACAGGAGAGGGAAAAGGAGAAGCAGGAGCAAGACAGAGTAAGAGATAATGGAGAGCATAGATCAACCAAGAAGCAAGCTGTTCTGAAATGCAATCAGATCTCTAATTCCTATTACACCAGGAATTTTCTCTTTGGACTCAAGGTTCAGAGGTAGGTGTACAATTTGTCACGTTGTCTTACGAGAGGAGGGAAGAAAAATTTCTGGGGTAGATTCTCTCTTGAGTAGCCTCTACTTTTGTCTTCTGTACCCAAAGGTGAAGTCACAATGAGCCCTTTGAATTCAACAAAATACAGCCCAGGGTACCATCTATGTCTTTTTCTTCTCTTTAGCTTCAACTTTAAGGATCTCTCCTTCTTCTGCTCTGGGTGATGGAGACATAGTGATGATCAGAGACTCATTAGTGGTTCCCCTGTGCATAACTGGACGTGGTTTAGGCTTAGTGTCTGCTTCTGGCTCTTCTTTTTGTGGAGGGGGTGCAGATGGAGCTGCAGGCTCTGGTGGTTTCTTCTCCTCTTTTTCAGTCTTCTTCGTTTCAGCTTCATGTTCCTAGAACCAAAAAGTTAAAAGTTTTTGAATGCTGCAGAACAAATTCAGGAAGAAATGTTGTTCTTTATATTGTAGTGGTAAGGCACAGCATGGGGGTACTATGAGTAATAGGATGCAACATATGTAAACTTGTATTCAGCTGTTGAAAATCAATTTCTATGTAAAAAATACTATTTCAAAGTCAGAAAACAATGAAACCTAGAAAAATCTTGTGGGTTGTGATAATACCTGCTTCTTGATATACCTGGACAAAGCAGGCATGTTTTCATACGCAAAACCTTTCCTTAGGTCTCACCTTCATTATGTACTAATGCAAGTATAGAAAGAAAAAGTGTCATGCAATTCTCAGCTTGTTCCCCATTGCCCCAAATCCTTGGCCAAGCCTATTTGCACTGAAGTTCGCAAATACACATTAAGTTTGGTGATGTCCCTGCTTCACTCTTGCTGTTGTAGTCATTTATTTAAGCAAAGTTCTTTATTTAATTTAAAAGAAAGTAAACACAACCCTGCAGTTTAAAGTAACTGCTGTTACTGTAAAAGCCAGGGAAGGATTCTGCTGCTTCTGGGCAAATACTTAGAACCAAGCAGGTTCTTACTAATATGAATGTTCCTCAGAACAGAGTATAAATATAGGAATTATCTTTAATCAACTGAAATAAGTTTTCTCATGAGTGCGCTGTATTACGTATTTAAATTGATTTAGCTGAGTGGCCTATACTTGAAATGTTATCTTTAAGATTTCTTATTAGCAAAAGTCTGACTTTGAATTGGGAAGCTCTCTGTATGTTTAAATCAAATGGATCAGATTACTACATTGGGCCATTTGTGTGCACTTATATATATATATGTGTAATCAAGAGATCAGATGCTCTTAGTATCTTTTAAGGTCTCTTTGATCCTTTCTTTTCATGAGGATTTGTTTGCTTGTTTTTTCCTGGCACTTGTTTCTGTTCTTCATAGAGTCCAGATCAAGAAAGATTTGAGCCAAATTTTACCATCTGTGTTTATGGAGATAAATTACCATGATTGTATCTCAGCTACTCAGTTTTTGCTACTGATTGCTCTAAAGCTGCGTTTCCCTCTGTTCCATTTGCCCAAACCCCTCCCAGTATATTTCCTGCTTCTCTGTCCACCACTTGAAAGAATCTGTGCTATTTTGTGACATTACCTGAATGTCTTGTTCTCTCTTCAGCTGCAGCAACTTAGCAAGGCCTGCTTTTCCTTTAGCTCCAAACATGGCTTTAAACAATTTTGGAGTTTCCTGTTTCTGCCCAAACAGACTGGCCAAACCCCGTGGCTGCTGCGCCGGTGGTCCAGGAGGAGGTTTCCCCTTCTCTTTCAGCAACACCCTGAAGGCAGGACGGAATGAGAACAGTGCAGTGAAACCTGGAAAAGTTCTGACAAAATTGAAATGTCATGCGTGGATGACGTCAACTTTTCTAGCAATTTTTTTAATCCTAGATTCAATGGCAGAAGGAAAGCAGGTAAGGGTGAGGGCTTTACCAGATTTGGTAGTATCTAATAAATTGAAGGATACTGCTCTAATTTGGAACTGCTTTCTCATTTCTTATAGTTTAAACTAGTGTAGGCTCAAATGAAGACATTACAAAGCAGATGCGTTTTATAAGGTGAGAAATAGTTGCAGGGGAAGGGCGCCTTGTACCTGAGGTGGAAAGTCTCTCAGCTAAACTTCTGAATGCAAATTAAGAGAGCTCTGTCTAGAATTTAGTTGATGCTTGATGAAGTAGCTGTTAACCAAACTTTTAGCATAGTTCATGTTAGCCAGTGGTACATATTTTGGTCTTCTTCAGTAAATTACCCTGAAGATAAGAAAATTACTAGATTTTCACACCTTTTGGTAGCTGTGCTGATTGGCAACCTTAATTGGAGGAAGTGAGAATGAATGATGATAGCAGAAATTAGTACTTTGTAACTCTGGGAATACTGATAATTTGATTACAAAACTGAACTTAACCGTTAAAATAATACGTGAATCTTCTCTTGGTTTTTAATTTTTTTTCTGAAGACCATGCACAGAGCATACACAGACTTAATGAATGCCCAAACAGGTGAACAGAACACATGGCCTTCAGTACAGGACAGGCACTATGTAATTTTAAAATTACAAAGGTTTTTAAATAGCACATTTTTTAATTTACAAAATCTTACTTAAGGTTGATATATAGGAAAGTGTTTGGGGCCACATGGGGGTGTAGATACAAAGGATGGGTAATTATTATACTCCTACCACTGAGAGAAGTTGCCTGGAGAAAGCAGAATGCAGTGATTTGTCAGGATATGATTACAGTGGGCAAGGAAGCAGAAGAGAGTGCAGTACATAGAAACAAATAACAAGTAATGATGATCACACTGCTTTTTAGAAAGAAGCTGGAAGTCAGGAAGTATGATTGCTGAGGACAATCAGTCAGTGAGCCTGTTCTGTCTTTCTATGTGTTTATATTAAAAACTAACTTCTGAAGACCACAGATGTGAGAACATTTAACAAATAGGCAAGATCTGTGTGTCTACTGGTGCCACAGGCATCATATCAACCTGTTAGGGGTCCCTCACTGAGTTTGAAAACCAATAATATATGCTATTGGTCTTGAGTAACTCTGAGTACCAGAGCTGCTCAGAGACTTACTCTTCTCAGTATACGTTGCCATCACTAAGCCCACGTTGACTGGATAACATGTGGCCCTTCAGATAGAATTCAAGCTTTTCAACATCTTTGGTTTTCTGTATGGTTATAGATCGAGGTTTTCTTTCATTCTTGTCATACCTCACACTAAGGACAAGGATCCTGATATACATCTGTGTCTCTTGTTTTACTTGAAATGCAGCTACATTCAGGACTTTATTCTAATTACCACATTCTCACAACTTGGAATCCCTGCTATGGAAGCATGGCTTTCCATATATACTAGCTGACTAATATGACCTCTAAATACAAATGTTTTTATATTATTCTCCCAATAAATGAATGGAAGGATGCCTAGGAGCCACAACTGTCCATTCAAAAGCTAAACGCGGTGATTTAAAAATTATTAGGACATACTTTGCTTTCTTCATCAGAAGTTTTTCTGAGTCAGGATAGTGCACCAAGATTTCATTGAGCGTTTTCTTGTCTAGAATGAAAAGGTTGGCAAAACCGTGAGCCACCACATTGGCAGTCCTTCGATTTCCTCCACCTGCGGCTAATAGGCTGCAATGAAAATAAACATTGTTATTCACCTCGCTGCATGCCCTAGTGAGGAATCTTTGCTGTTGGTCTCTGAAGACACAACAGAAAAAGCCCACACAAGTGTATCTGAGCGTTGTATCTGATTTCTGTGAAGTCCCCTTGCAGTCATGACTGGAAATATTTTCTTGTATCAAGAAGGCAAATTGTCACATTTGGTCAGGTGTCTTGGTCCAGGGCTGTGAAAAATCTTGCTGGGTAGAGACATTTCATATAATCATAGCAGCACTGAGGTTGGATTAGACCACTGAGATCATCTAGTACAACCATCAATTCATCCCTACCATGTCCACTAATCATGTCCCTCAGTGTTACATCCCCACACTTTTTGAACACCTTCAGGGGCAGTGACTCCACCACCTCACTGGGCACCACTCTTTTGGAGAATAAATTTTCCTAATATCCAACTCAGCCTCCCCTGGTGCAAATTGTGGCCATTCCTTCTCATCCTATTGCTGTTAACTGGTGTAAGAGGCCAACTCCCCCCCACGCACAACCTCCCTTCAGGTAATTATAGAGAGCAGTAAGGTCTCCCCTGAGCCTCCTCTTCTTCAGACTGAGCAATCCTAGTTCCTTCAACCACTCCCTATAAAACTTGTGCTCCAGACTCTTCACAGCTTTGTTGCCCTTCTCTGGGCACACATTTCTTCAAAGCGACACCAGAGCAAGAACTGCATTTGTTTTAGTCCTTGCGTGAACTTGGCATTTCTTCGTTTTTATTGTTGAAAATGATTTAACATCGTATAGAGAGCAGTATAAGACCATTATAATTGAAGGCATATTTGCAGTGAATAAATGTCTCTAATAATTATGATTTTCCTGAATGAACAACTTCAGTGGGTTTTTGGTTTTGTCACATATCGCATCTCACATTTGGATGTTGGCATGTTTAACAGTATGGATTTGGAAGGCCTTTCAAGCTTGACACTTACAAATGTGTCTGTCAGAAACTGAAGGCTATTTTGTTTAGAAAGTAAAGTGTTAGACCAGCTTAGCAAGCAGCAGTTGGACGTAGGAAGGGTATCTACATAAAAATTAAATTATCCATCTTGCCTGAAGCAAACAAAATGAAAACAATTAATTGATCCTCTTTGCTGATAAGCAACATAAGCTGCATTCTACTCTTAGTAGTAAAATTGCTATATGATTATTTGAGGAGATCCATTGTAGAGATTTGTCCCTTAAATGTTTCACAGTGTGTTACTGTATATGAAGAATATCAAATAATACCTAAATTTAAAGGTTATTAATAAAGGATAGTCTGGGCCTTATCAGAAATGAATTTATACTTATTGTCAATACTAATCAGGGTATACTGATACTATTTTTTAGTATTAAGGATATATATAGAGAGAGAGCATTCGATTCTCTTGGTAATATAATTGATTTATAAAGGATCACAAGATGTCTGAACTCTGTGTGCAAGGCTATTTTTGCAGAGACACAAAGTTTTGCTGCTATCCAAGATAAGAATCAACCTACGAAGTCAAGCAGAAAATGCAGCATATTGTCTTCCTTTAAAAATTCAGTACAATTTCTCAGACAGAAAAGTATTTGCACAGCAAGAAAAGCAGTTGAAGAAAATTGCAAACAGTTTTTGAGTTCTGATAAATCACTTCTCAACAAGTCATTGTACAATCATTTCCAAGCTTTCCTAATAACAAGCTCATTTTGTTGAGGCAGATAGGACTAAAGAGAGCAGCTCTTTTATTATGGTGATGACGTGAGGTGAATTTTATGAGGGAGGCAGTCACTGCTCAGAGTCCTCTTTGACTAAAGACATCATTATGGATTTTGTTTTGGCCATTCTGTTAACAGTCATGTGACAGGCAAACTAAATCTTTAAAATAATTGGCATTGTCCTTACAAGTGGTTCTTGATTCTATAACATTCACAGGAATAAGGAAAATTGCCTTTTTACCTTATGGATTTTACTGCAGTTAGCCTGAAATAATTTTATACTTGTATGAGAAGATAACTTCTGAATTCTTACGATAGCAATTTTAATCTAGAGGTATGAAGTTGTCAAAGCAATGACTTAGCTCAATTTCTTTCTTTTTTTTTTTTTTTTTTTATAGCTGATCTCAGTGGGAAGCAGCCATTCTTTGAAATTAACAAACTGATCTAGGGAATGATGTGCATATCAACTGAATGTACAGCGTGGTGGCTCCTCTGCTGGGCACATCTGTACATCTGGAAAGAGTGGTTAAGTCAAGAAGGGGTCTGGATCTGCCTTCTGAGCCAAATGTCAGACCTGAAATGGCAGAGCTCACTGAAGAGCAGTAGCTGCTGCTGCTGGCCCAAACACAGAAACTCAGTCTTTCACAAAGCTAAATATTCGCTTCCATTTTTGACTTTTTAAAGGGAAGTTAACGTTACAACACCCACTGAAAGGCTACAAACAAGACCTAACATTCAGAAATCTTTCTGTCAAAAATGCTGCAATTTTTCTAGAATTGACCTTTTTTAATGGGAAATTGTTCTAGTGAGATAATAATAAGTGGATGAATTAGGACAGCTAGCTGGATGTGTAAGCTTCTCTGGATTAATGGAGTGTTGTGTTGTAGTTTCCCCCTCCTGAATTTCTCCCTTTCTCAATTGTCTGTGCAGATAGGCTCTCATTGTGGCAGCAGTCTTTTTGCCTCTGTTTCTGAGATTATATTGCTTCCCCAAGATGAAATTATCAGTATAGGAAAGTAGCAATGATGGTAAAATGTTAATTGGAAGCTCCTATTGCTTAATCTGTTTCTATGATAATTTATAAAAACAGGATGAGCAAAGGACTGGCTTAAACATCAGTTTTGTGTTGACCTTACAGTATTATGCAGGAAATATTTTTGAAATGAATAAACATTCTTTATTTTCTTGAAATCCTTTGCCCATAGAGACTTTATAAGCATGATTTATATGCATTTTGAACAGTGTGATTAAATGGCTAGTGTCTTGTAATTCATATCATTAAACCACTCAGAATGAAGCTGACACGATTCTCTACGCAAATCTTGATTCAAGAAATCAGGAGGAAATGATGATAGCACGATATCATGAGCTAGCCACACTATGACTGCTGAGGGAAAAAACTTGGATGTGCTAAATAAAGCAACATTTCATCCATTAAAGACTTTTGTTTTTCCTTTTCCTCTGCTATACAGTACTCAGAAGACCTTGACAGAGCTTATACAGAAGGGCACTGTATAAACTGATTATTTTCTAACATATTGCCACAAGGAAAAGGAAGAATTTCTGCTGGTATACTTAGTGCTTCGTGTCTTTGCTTTTCAATTTCTGCCCGTTGCTATGTGTTTTCTCCTCAGTTTAATCCATTGCTTGTCATTTATATGCAAAGTAATGGGGTCTGTACCAGTATGCTGTCTCCCCAATACGGAAGGTCAGTGATGAATAAAACAATATGATAAGTGTTGGTTTAAAACATTGCTGAGGGCTTTGCTGGCCATCCTGGTAATTATGTGAAGAGTAAAACATATTGAGAAATGAATTTTTAAAGGCAGCTGTATAGATCTCATCTGGAAACAAGTCCTCACTTTTGTTAGATCAAAACATTGAAAATCCTTTCTTTGTTTTCAAATCAATCATGAACATTCCTCAGTTTGAAAACAAATGTCCTCGCTCCAAATGCAAAACCAAGAAATAGTTGAAAACTGTATATATTATATCTCAGAGATGCTGCAGCTTTTCTTCTGACTTTTTTAGTATCGATCCCTGCCTGAAAACCAGTGCATTCTCAGATTTCTGCATAACACACAACACACCATTTTGTTTTGAGGCTTTGCTCTTGTACTGTATTGTCACACAGAGAAATACTTTTAAAATAACATTCTTGGAAAGAGCTGATATAGCCTCACTTTCCCACTCATCAAGGAAGTTCTGTATCTATGGGATATATCAAGTGTTCTCCATGTGCAGCTCTGAGAAGGCTCCGTAAACTCATTGCTGAATAAATGGGAAAGTTTCCACTACCACAAAGTGAGACACAGCAGAAGATAAATATAAACCTAACACAGAGCTGATTACCACTTTTCAAAAGGCAGATTAAGGCTACCAGCAAGAGGATTAACAGTAACAGGAATGCAGCTGTAAGAAATCAAGAATCCAGTTTATCACATGCAGCAGCACATGTATTTTATTATTTTTCCTCAGGCCAACCTCAGTAGGGGATGCAGTGCCTAAAATCAAGCTCTTAGTTGTCTAATTAGTGAACAAGGCACAGAAGAGCTAATGGATTTTTCACAGCAACTATGTAGAGAATATAAAAAACATTTGTAAGCATTTGAGAAAAGCTATCTCCTCAAGAGGAACTTAGACCCCCAAACGTGGTTGGTCAGCCCTTTTCTCTTTTGTATTCTCTTGAACAAACACATTTGAAAATGTAGACACTGATTTTCTGCAACTTAGTCTCTACTTCAGTTCCTAATTTAATCAATCTGTATTGCTAATTTAGATTTTTTTTAATCTTCTTTGTTGGAAATTATCATTTTTACTCTCTGCTGTGTAAGGACAGCTAGTCTCACTGTACAGACAATAAAAATACATTTGGTCCTGCCTTTGGAACAGGAAGATGTGTTCAACCTTTTAAATGCTGAAGGTGAAATCCATCCATATATCCTTGTGTATATTGCCCTGAATACTGACTGTACATTATTTGTTGTATAGGAGTCTGAGTTCTTGGCAGATTAGTCTCAGATGTTTCACTTACACGAGCTTTCCCTCACTTATCTGTATGTCCCTTCTCATCATTCTCCTGGTTAATCTCACACAACTTTCTAACCTTCCCGTGCTCTCTCTCATGCTTGCCAGAGGGAAGCTAAGCAACCATCAGTTATTTAAGCACTTCTAAAGAAATTGTTCTAAATAGTGGTAGACCGACCTGATCTCCCCAAATACAGCTCCTGCTCGTAGTGTAACCAGGACTTTTGTGCCATCAGGGCCTCCAAGGACTTGAACTTCACCTTGTTTGATGATATACATCTCTCTGCCAATTTCTCCCTGGGTACAGAAACGTAATGATCACTGTTTTGTTTGTTTGTTTAAGTAAAATCATCTGACAAACATCTATGTAAATATATCTCTCCCCTTTTTCATTCACAGTTTTACCAGCATTACAGAGAAATAAATGTGATACTTTGCCTAACACTGAGCACAAGTGCAAGGACTGACTTTGCATATCTAATTGATGTGAGGCAGAGTTTGAGCAGAAGTTAGACCATCCAGGCAAACCTGAAAAATGAAAACTAATAACAAGCAGGACTGTATCTGTCCTTTTCATCCTCTATTCTAGTGGAGCCAGAAGTAATTCAGCAGCTTATTTAATTAAAAGAAGTGCACAAAAGCCTGTGTGCTATGGTTTAAAAAACTTCAGTTTTTGTTCTATTACTTCTAAGCTTCACTTAACTAATTTACGAGGTAAATAAGAATAAACAATTGTTCAAAACTTTGTCTAATTCTGTGTAATGACTGAGTGGTTTAAGGGGTTATTAGCTTGCCTATTATCTTCCACAAGACCTGCTAAGTTTCATCAGTATCATCATAAAAAGCAGGCAACCTGGAGTAAACATGATCATAACAGTCCTCACAGCATCTCAGTGACAGGTAAGTAATTATTTTTCTGCTTGTGCTACTGGAGTAAGGCTGCAATTTCAATTTAAAAGTCAAAATGCAGCAACAACACCACCAGGACTGAAAACATATGGCTTATACTTCTATCTCATAATCTGCTTCTGCAAACCTTTATGTCAGAGCCTCCTAAGTGAAGTATGATGAGACCAACACACATCCACATAGGAGGTGCTCCCAACTCTCAAGTCCCAACGTGGTTTTATTGCCTACTACAAGTTCAGCATTAATGGGATTCCCATGGTTGTTGGACCAAACAGACTTGGGCTCACTTTGTCAGCAGATGAGCTATCTACCTTTGTTAGTTAAGGCTGTGTTTGAGCTAAAATCCTAAGGGACTGTGTGACAGCATTCAGCTCAGTCTGGAGATGGCTCTGAGCAAATACAGAGCAAGATCAGGTCCTGCTGCAGGGAGCACTATGGGATGGACTGTATTCTCCACATTCTTGGGAATATCATGTCAGAGTTTCTAAAATGCAAATGAAGCACATGCAAAGCATCACAAATTGAGATCTGTAGGCTAGGTTTGTATATATAACTGTATAAAAAATTGAGCTTGCTCCATTTTAAATATCCAAACTTCCTTACGTGCCACCAGATAGGCCATATTTACATTAACTACTTTCCCATGTTACTATAATTTTGTTTGATGATAATAAAATCCATACTGTCCTGTTCTAGGTTGAAACTTGAGAGCAAATTTGTTATTATACACAGTATCTTAATTCTTTTTATGCTATCTATTTCACTCAGGATAAATATTATTTGAAGACTGCTTTTAACCTCTGTCTGAATTCCTTTTCTAAACCACATATTATTATGCTATACTACACCACAGAGCTCACCTTTTTGCAGACAAAATCACCAGGTAAATACACAATGGATTTCAACCTTAGCAGCATGTCATATATCATCTGCGTATCACACCCCTGTCAAAATAATTAGAATTGTGCTCAGTAACACAAATGAATATTACTGCTCGCACTGGATGGCAAAATAATACATGAGTGATCCATGGTTTCCTAAGTGGCATGTGAAAGGAAAACGGGGTAAGAATCAGCTTTTAAAGGAGAGAAAACAATTTTCATTTCAGATACTGATAAAATTCCCTTCGGGTTCAAGATCTCTAATTGTTTTTTTTAATGAAGTATACTTCTGTACATCTAAGTTTGACTGCTGTGGAAATGCAGTGTTATCTGCTGTGGGTCGTAGATCTTTTAGGGGATTTTTTAATACTAATCCAGAAAAAAAAGGAGATTATGTAAAATGCTTGTATGAATCTGTGAATTCCATGTCTTCAGAAAATATTGCAGAAACAGTGCTACAGTGTAATGTTTAAACAGAGATATCATGATTTCTTGCAGTTACCCTAAAAAAAAAACTATTAAGCTTAATGTTTCTCAAGATTACTTCAAGAAATGCAACGTCTTCCCACTTTTTGTGTCACAAATCCAATTTAAGTACTGCATTAAGTAATCTCTGTGGAAACCTATCATGATAACAGTGAGAAAGCTCTTCGAAAAAAATGTTACTGAAATACAGCTTTCGCTACATCAAAGTTATATTCTTAGAAGAGATTGCATTGGAGATCTCTCAGGCAGTGCTAAGCAGTAGACAGCAAAGTGAACTGTACCAAAAATTGTGTTCTTCTTTGTCTGAGTCTTGTGGTTAGTTATATTCTGAAGTCATTTAGGGTCTGACCATAGCATCAGCTTCAATATGTCAGTATGACAGGACTGTTTCTTAACCTCATTTGCTCTTTTTTGATCTCCAGTTTGAACCACATACGCAAAATGGAAGTCAGACCTTGACTTTATCCTGAACTGTCTCCAGTGACTTAGACATATAATAGACTTATTTTGCCTTGAGTATTGACAACATTTTCTTTTGTATAGCAAGATGCACAAAACAAGGTTTCTGCGCTACTAATACCACATATTGCTGCATTCTTTTGTGGAAGTACTTGCTTTGAATAGGTCAACTTTATTGACAATGGCAAAGTTCACGTCAATTGCAATGGCTAATTGCATTTTGGTTGGCATCTGCTCCAGCAATTCTGATTCATCTGTAAAAAAAATAAAAAAAGCAAACATTGTTAGACGAAAAATGTAAAGATATAAAGGAAGAAGGAAAGAATGCCTGTAAAAATGAGCATTGCATAGAAATGTAACTTCGCAGATGTGAAGTGCTTAGTGAAGTCATTATTGCATTCATGAGTTCAAATGAGGAAGATGCTACTATGTCTTTACTTTCTTCTAAATTACATATGTTATCCAAAGTTATAACTAGAGTATTATGTAAATTAATAGACTTTGTGACATAGTAAACATCATATTGCTTTGGAGTTTTTTTGCTTTTCTGAAGGAAACAGAATACCCTCCTCACCCTCTCCCATGAAATTCAGTAAAGGAGAAATGCACATTTCACCTTATAGCTACATCTGTAGGGAACACTCACTTTGAGCTGGTACATACATAGAATTGGAAAGCCTTACCCAGCATTCCCTGAGAGTCCCATGTGTATTCATACCAGGTTCGAACACGATTTTGAACTAGTTTTGGAATCGAATATGTGTTCATATAAGAGACAGTGTTATCCATACAGGAACGGTAGTAGTTCTGTCCTGCTGTAGCTGCTCCAATTACATCTCTCATCTGCAAACATCATTTATGTTACTACACATTTCAACAGACTGGTCTTCATTTGAGTATCTTGTCAACAACATAAAAGAATGTTTGTTTACAAAATTGCTGATTAATTATACATTCAGTTCCATGTTTTATAGAGTTGCTTCATCTGCTTTTTCAAAATCATCAAAGGCATTAGCTAATTGTGTAAGAAGCAGACTACATGAGTCTTTTAAAGGACTCATTTATGCTTTTCCATTTATTCTTTTATTTCTAGCACTGGATGAAAAATACAGATAATGATTTCTTAAATACCCATAATAAAGCTATTCTGAATTTGTTGTGCCACACAAGCCAGAAATGAAACGCACTGTATTGCAGAATCATAGAATGGCTTAGATTGAAGGAGACCTTAAAGATTAGCATTTCCATTCCCCTGCCATGGGCAGTGCTGCCACCCAGCAGGTGGCAGCTCTGGGGGCCCCATTCAATTTGGCCTCAAGGGATGGGGCAGCCTGTGCCAGCACTTGCCACCTTTTGAGTGAAAAATTTATTCCTAAAATCATACACCTAAGTCTAAGGCCATTCCCATTTAAGACCTTTTTGAAAACAGGAATTGCAACAAACTATAATTAAGCTGTCTTTATAGTAAGTATTGATTCTGCAGTTGACTACGCTGGTTGCCAAATGCCAATCTACTTTGACAGTTATATGAAATGAACAAAAATAAACTTACACATTTTTAAACTCTGAAATTTAACCCAATAACTTGAACCTAATAATTTTCCAGTTTTATTTTTAATAATACTTGTTTGTGAATGAATAATAAATTCTGCAGGCAAGAGTGTTCCATGATAATTGGGTGTCTCTTCTTGCACTTCTAAATAGCAAGAGGCATATGACTTTTATTTTTAACTTTGGATGAATGTTTTTTCTAATCCTGCGCTCAACTAAAAAGAAAAATGTTGTACCAGTTTTCATCTTTATCTCTTCCTCTTAATTCTCCTGATAGCAGATGTGTACAAATCAAAAGATCTGGAATGATTTCTACAGAAATCCAATATAAGGCACAGTCTGACATAGGAGCCATATCATTTGTTTTTCTGAAGGCAAGGCATTTTAAAACCTATGGATTTAAAGCTCAGATTTAACAGTTACATGCTGGGTATCATTCATGCTGGATTATGTTTGTTTTGAAAGTATAACTAGTTTGCTTTGCTATGGCCTTTTTTTTCCCCCTCCTGCCAAATGAGAACCAACAGAAATAGTCAGTGTTCAGGCTAACGAATATTTTGTGTCTTCCAGAAGAGAGCACAATTCTAGTCTGACAGAAATTTTGAGATTTTCATTAACAGCATTATATTTTCAATAGTATCAAGCATGATTTCTTTAATACATTGTACCTATTAATATAATTACAGATACATTTATAACTTTCCTATCAGATTTAACTGTACGGTATAAATATTATGGTTTGGTCACTTTAGCTGCGAGGAAGAAAAAATAGGAATTATACATTATTTAAGAAGAATCTGTGTCCTGCAGAGATTTGGGATTTGGTCAGCTCATGTGCAGAAGGATTACAAAACTGGGAACTGAGTAAACACATGCAGTGGTCAGACGAATTAGTATGGATGATAGTGAAAAAGAGGGACACTCATAATGAAGCCTGAATGGAACAGAACAAAATAGAGTATATTATCACTGTATCACAGTATTCTGAACATATCATTATTGATGTTTTGATGTACCTGACCGATTAAGCTGGAGAAGACAAAGACACCCAAGAAATAATTCAGCAGCTGAAAAACTATCTCGAACAGTGTTTGTGGTTCTGGAAGGCCACCGATGGTGATTAAAGTACGAACTGCCCAATAGTAACACCTCAGGTACCTGTGGATACAAACAGCCATTTCATTATTCACTACAGGTACAAATATGATTGAAGCTAAACATACACATTCCTGGGTTGACCATTTCAACTATGCCTTTCAGTTCAAAAACCTTCAACATTTTTTACAATTATAATTTTAGAAATGATAGTTATGTAAATCACATTGAACAGAATATTCTCACTGACAACAGAACTGGAATATGCAGAGAATGCATCAGTTGTTTCACATTCTCTGGTAACTTTGTGAAGCAAAGCACAAGACTTCTGTAGGTGAAACGGGCTGTGTGGACATTACTGCATTAAAATGTGAAGATGCCAAGAAATGGGTAGACGTGAAGAAGCCATGGTGTAAAGAGAGAGACTTGACAGATTTTATGCATAGCAGACTAGATGCACAAACATCTTGAAAGTGTCTTCCGTGGTTTCACTTGATGATGGCAGTGATAAGCTTTATGCTGCATATGACAAATGCAGTGCTGTCCCCTAATTTTTCTGTCCCTTTAATCATGTTGCTTCTGGGCTCTCTTCATTTTGTCTCTACTTCCAGTGTCATGTAAAACAGAAGCTACACATTTTCACAAGCTACATGTAGTTCAGCTGCTCCAAATCTCTGTGTTATGCAGCACCAGAAGTCTGACTTGTGCATTAACTTCTCCTAGTGGCTGTCCTCCACTACCCTTTCTATCACCCCAGCAAACATTTTCTTGCCTTCTTCACTACTTTCCCCCATTCTTGGGAATAGCTATCCACAGCTACCATGTGAATACCCTTCAAGTTTTTCCTCAAAATTTTCTTGATCTGGAGGCCAAATATAGCAGTGAGCAATGGTCAGTCATTAAGATTGTACCATGACTTATGGCTTACAATGATTTTCCCTGTACCCATTTGTTTTCACTCACTTCCCATACTCAAGAGTGAGCCCTTTGACCAAAGACTTTGGTTCTGTTTGTTCAGATTTCTTTGTGCAGTCCTGCGGACTGCAAGAGTCCATTCCATTCAAGTTTAAAAAAAAAAAAATACAAGAAAAAAAATAAAAAAGGACCTGTACAGAGATCATTATTTGAATTTTGTGAGAATAGCCATACTAAATCTTTCTGTAAATGAAGTGCCTTGGTATCCCTATTACTCTTTTTAAAATTTCATGCAAAAACATGGCACCATTAGTAGTGCAGCACCCCCTGTAATATGAATCTGGGATTAATTAGTTTTGATCTTTGCCATGAATGTGCTATTGTTTCCTTTTTTCCTGAACTAACAAATAACTGTTGTAGAAATGTTTTTAAAAACCACACACTCATTAGACTTTGACTTTATAAGTCTCTATTCTGTCAAATTTCAACTCTTGTAATGATTAGAAGTATAATTTCCTATCATTTCATTGATGACTGCATCTGAAACAATGATGATTCTATTTGTTGAAATGTATTGAGTTTGAAATTAAAAAAGCAAACAAACAAAATCAAAACAACACATGCAAACAGAACAAACAATCCCCCCTTTCTCTCCCCAAAATAAGAAAGAATAAATTGTTTATGAGTTGCTTGTTTGGAGACAGAGTCTAGCATGCATCTTCTCATGCGTACCTGGATCTGCTTGAAGTCTTCAAGGATACATATTAATTTGGTAACCTTCCCTTTGAATCCTTTCTTATTAAAATATGAACTCCACTCCTAAAAGATTCATGTAATAATACTATTGGAGGGTCAATTTTGTGCAAATAGAGGAGAACAAACTCACAATATCAGCCAGTTCCAATGAAGAATGCTCATTTTCAAATCACTTGAAAGTGTTTTCAAATATTTCACCTAACACAGCTGAAACTACCAAGCAATTCTTTTATTGTTTTCACCTCAATCACATTTTTCTGGCTTTCATATGCAGTAGCAGTGGTCACTTCTACTGTAGTTTTTGTGTTTTAGATTTTAACAGCCAGAACTGGCAGTTTACTTTTCCGGAGTTCAATGCATATGTGTCACCGTATAATTCTTCCTTGTTAGAGATTCAGAATGGAGAACTAAATTACATCAGTACAAAATCTTCACTTTGGTTTCCGTCACCTATTGATGCTTCTAGCAAAATATGTGTGTCAGCTTTCTCTCTGAGTTCTGTAGTGCAGAGAAAGAGGAAGAGCAAGCCTCAGATCTGTGTTAGAAGAATTACAGATTTAGGCATAAAATGATGTCTCTAGCTTGTCTGAGGGAATTTGTCCTATGGGGCATGTTAATACATTCATTTGTTATAGCGGAGAAATTTGTAGTGCTTGAAACATGTAGAATTTATAAATACAAAAATGGAAGAAATTTGCAAGCATTGCTGTGCTAGTTAAATAGGAAATGATAATTAACATCAATTAACATAAATTGGCCTTGGATTCCAGGTTTGTTATGTCTACCATGACAGTCCATGATATAATCTCCATTCTGGGCATCTCTACCAGACATGGAAGCACCTCCTTGGAAGACTTCAGGTGCCCTATACATGCTTCTTTGCAGACTCTTAGGGTTTTTTGCAGAACTGCCCACCTCTTTCTGAGTACATCATTAATACAGTGCATTTTTCTGTGATTTTACTTCAAAGGAATTTTTCTGCTACTAAAGTGATAAGATATTCTCTGTCTCTTAGGCACAGGTTTTACATCTTCTCTGTTTACTTATTTTACTGTTTTTTGTTTTCATCTGACATAACAGTTACACAGTTGAAATACAAGGGAATGTGTTTCCTGATAAATTAGATCGTAAGTTTTGCTTAGTGAATGGCAGAAAAAAACAAACTACAGCTTCAGTGGTGTCAGCAGCTCTGCCTCCAGCAAGCTGGAGTCTGGAAAACATCACTGCTTACTGTGCGGCTTACTAGCCTGCTATGTGATTATTGTTAGAGCAAACAACCTGAGACAAGATGGGGATTTTCCCTCTGCACAGTACACACAGGATGTTTATCCTTCAGGCAATCCAGCTTCTAGATTTTTTCCTAAAATAAGTCCTAGGTATGAATAATTTTCGAAATACCACACATAAGATATCTTGTAATGTTATGCTAATAAAAATATTTTTCTCATAAAAATCTATTTCAGAATATGCTGAACTTCTTACATAGTTTTGGTTAATCGAGCTGTATGAAACCTTCATGCATACAGCTGTCAGATTTTAAGGTGGTATTCACAGTGAGTGAGGAATTATTTCAGGGCTCCTCTCTGATTACAACCAGGACAGGCTTGAAGTGGAATAGAGATTTATTAGCTGGAGTTCTAATTATGTCCTTCTTGGTACCTATTTTTTCTCAAGTGACCTATTCATATAGAAACAGTGGGCAAGATGAGCTCAGACAGTAAGGTGTAAACTACAATACTTATATAAAATATGGCTAGAAGTATCAGGTCTGAAAGCACAAGGTCTGACCTCTATATGGCTTGGGCAGAGCATTTGTCCAGGAGCACAAAAATTATCACTATGGCAAGCACTGTGAGTATGATCCTTCAGAGCTATTTGTAAGCTCAGTGTTATGCTGATGTACACATATGCAGCATCTTTTACAACACACCAGTCTTACTGCATGTTGGGCACTGCAAATCAAAAGAATTGGAGCATTCTAGGCACATACAGTGATCATGTTCTGGGATTTTCAGATATCTGCTAACTTGCCCCAGAGCAGGAAGGCAGCAATCCGTAGAGAAACATCATTAGTATGCAAATGGATGCTTTGATTAGTATATATGCTGGGGAATTTTGCATTCCACTCGTGGATGACTTGCAAATGGCAGAAGAGGTATACTATGAGCAAAGAGAAATCATTTGTGCCTAACTTTAATGTTGAACTGATGGGATTGCATGAGAATTTTAGCTCCCTGGGTTTAATTTTCCTTAGAGGCAGTGGCAAGGGAGACAGATATGCCTGGGGTCTATTCAGAACAATGATGTTAGGTTTCTGCTTTGAATCACTTGCTAGAGAATTTGCTCATTTTCCCAAAGAATTAAACAAATCTCTTTCATAGTTGAACTAGACTGAAAACAAACACATATGGTTTAAGTTGTTCACTTATCTATAATTAAGGGACCTTTTCAATATCCTGCTGCTCTCTTCATATAAACTCTGCGTTTTGGTGCTGCATCTGTGATGATATTCACCCACATTAGGAAGGACTGGGGTCTGTTGTCTAATTACAACAAGTTCATCAAGTGCAGTTTTAATGCAGGAAATATCATGAATGTCTGATTTGGGTGTGTTGCAGTGGGAGTAAATCTTGGGTTTCCATGTACCTGGGATTTTATAATAAAGTATATGTTAAATTGAGTCAAAAGACTAATTGTACACATTCACCACCAGTCAGGATGAGGTAGATTAATGGGTTATTGAAGAATATGGGAGTATATACTTGTGTATTTTATTTCAACATCTCAGTTTAAAGACTTAAGTTACCAGTCTATTATTACTGCAAATAATAGATTCTACCCAAAATCCCATGTGATTTCAGTGTAACATCATTTGAAAAGTGTTTCTGTTGCCTCATGGAAGACATACCACAAAATGCTAAAAGCCCAACCATTGCCTCTGTGCACAACTGCATTTTCTGTGGTCAAGCTAGCAAATAATTTCTAGCATTTTTTTTTGCATGAATGAAAAATGAAAATATTTTTGACCGTGAAAAATGAGAAGAATTGTTGTCTGTTTTCTAGGCTGTTCTGAAAAAAACATTAAAAACTTAAAGACTGAGTAAGCTTGCTACTTTGAAAGCCTTCAGATTGCTTAGTTGTAGTTATCTTGATTTTTAATTAGGAGCCAAGTATTCCCAGGAATGACATTAACTGCAAAAACTGTGAAAGGATTTCAATGTGCATTTTTCTTGTCAGATATCAAGAATACTTGATCATGCAAATAAATACCTGTGTATAAATTTACTTACATAAGTGGTCCCCCTGAGCAATGTGGGCCTGCTAGCTTGCATCTGGTTGCAGTATAGAAGCTGTGTATTTTGTTTTTTTGTGAAAATTGCAGATGTCTTTTTTTTTTTTTTTCTGTCTTTTTTAATTTTTTGTAAAGAGAACCCTAATTATAAAAAATCAGTGCTACTTTACACGAAATGTGCTTTACTCCTAAGGCTATTTTTCTTACCCTTCAAAACAGCGACTTCACATCAAAGTTGTGAAGTATAAAAAAAATGTCAAACAACAAAAGCACGTCTCCAAGCTATGAACAGAGAAACGTGAAAAGTTGTTTAAAGGATAATTTATGTCATCAGCAGTAAATTATATGTGCTTTTACAAATAATGTAATTAATGAACAAATTGAGCTTCTGTGTTTTAAACTATTTTATGGTCTTTGAAAGAAATGTAAATTATTTCGTACATACGAAGCTACTGGGCATGATTTTATATAACTACACTCAGAATATATTAGGAATTTGCTTATTTTATCTTGCTTCCTTTCCACCAATTTAATGAGTGTCCCTTATCTGGCAGCCAGCCTTTTACTGTCACAAGGAGTTTGTGAAAAGTGTGCCAACATCCACTCCTTCCCACTGGGGACACTCCTTGCCACATGGTTAAACATGTTCTTCTCCAAAGATCAAAGAAATCCACTAGAATTTCATTCAGACCAATCATTATGGCATTTAGCAAGAATAAAATGTTGTATTTTAATGACACAATGCCATGTGGCAGAATAAAAATCTGTGCCTCCAAACTCCTTGAGGTATCGTTCTGCCATCCTTCTAACAGTTCCCATGGGCACAAGCAATCAGTAACTTTAATTTACAGTCTTCGTCACTTTCTAAACATTTAATTAAGTTAGTGCTTAATACTGACTCATAAACCTATAAAAGCTGAAAATAGTAAACCAATTAATCATTGCACCTACCCTCCAAATATGTGGTTGTAATGAAAGCTGCTCTTCAGTAGGCATGGTGCTAAAAGTTAGCTACCCATGCACTTGTAAAGCAAGACATACCATGCACACAAAGTCATGGGAAAGGGAGAGGATGGTGAAATAGCAAAATCTGGGAAAAATTATTGCAAGAGAAAAGAACTTACATATTTCCTTGGCCATCGTACACCCATCTAGTACTGCCAAGTCCTTCATAGTCTGAAGCCCAATAATACAAGCATGCATTAATGTGTAAGATAAACAGCAAGTATCCAGTGGTTCGAATGACCCTATAAAAGTCAACAGATTTCAAATTACAGATGACTGAATTCCTGTAAAAAAGCTGATAGTTATTTCTCCTTTTAATATGGAACCTCTCGCTTTTTCTTGTGTCAATACTGTATATACTAAGCATCCACTAAGTAGCTCCCCACCTGTACTTACTCCATGAAAACAGCAAGCTAAATTTCCTTCTCTCATGTTTGTCCAAGGTCAAATGAATATATTTCCTAGAATGATTGACACAGGATCATTTTTAAATTATGGTTTCCTGAGAATATCACAATCCACTTCTTCAACAGTATGAATATTTAGAGAAACGTGAAACTGTATTAGTGAGGCTAGAGGGTACAAATGTCTCTATTTGCCAAACCCCATTCAAGATAGGCTCTAAACCTATGAAACAGAGCCAAGAAATGTCTGATGTCAGAAATGAAATGCTTTACAAGACCTTTGCTAGGAAGCCTACAGTAGGTCTGCTAAATGGTATGATTTAACGCCTATAGCAGGCCTTATATTATTCCTAATCCCAGTTCTTATGCTTACGGATGGTTCTTCAAGGAACACCAATGATAAACTTCTTAAGCACTGAGTGGTTTTCTATTTAATACACTAATGATCTCATTTTATATCCTCTGTACAGTGCATGGGGATCAAAAGTAAGATCTCCTGGACTTAGCTTTCCATTCATACATTCATGTATCCAAGGGATAGATAGAAGAAAAAGTACAGGACTTGCCTAAACACACACAGAATGCTCTGTAATGACTGTATCTGCTAAAGCTAAAGGCAGTGCAATTTGAGTGCATAGTAACTAAGAGGGTGGTTATATAAAAATTTTATAAAGTCTAGTTGAATTAGATCTATAAAGTTAATAGGATATCATATTTTGTGGTTCATTCAGTAGAATGCTCTCCTTTGCTTGCTCTTCTGGTGCCATTACATTCCCTCCTTTGTATCTCCATGACACTGAGCAATCTGCCTATGTGGACTCTTCTTTAGGATGCTGGCAGGTGAGTGTCATTTCTCTGTTTCAATATTGCTGTGCTTCCAGGACAGCTCTGTGTAGGACTGTGAACTGTTGAGAACAGCAGATAGCTGACATAATCCACCAATATTACAATACTGACCATACTGGCTCTAGTAAAGTTATATAACTGAAAAGAGGCCTGAGCAAAGATTCTGGAAGCCCTTCATACTTTGTATATTATATTTCTCTGGTCATGTACCAAATCCACTATATTGAGTAGATAATATATGATAACTATTACTATCTCTATTCCTATAAACTCGTACTGGTCAGTTTGAGAAGAGAATTACGGTTTTCAACCTCCTTTTTGATTTTCTAAATCACATAAAATACCTCATTTGCAATGTAAGAATATCAGGTCTACAACAAGTGTAATAATTTCTGAAATAAAATAAGATGGTAGTCTTATTTTAATAAGTATTTATGCTGCAGAAGCACTAAGGAACACAACATGTCCCATGCCTGAGACAAGGAAATCTGCTGATGAAAGAATCACACAGGGTAAACTAGGGCTTTTGGCAGTATTAGCAGTTGGTAGTTCAGTGGGTAGAGATGGTGATAGGAGGATGGTTGGACTAGATGATCTTGTAGGTCCTTTCCAACCTAATGTATCTATGAATCTATGAATTTATGTCCATGAGCTGCCTGAGTGGGATCCAAAATTTTTCTGGGAAAGGAAGCTGAGAACGGGATGCAGTAAACAACAATTATAGTCACTGTTTGAGATCCGTACTGAACTGATTCTAAGTTTAGTCACTGTAGCAAAGGATCAAGTTTCCAGGTTCATAAGGAGAGTAGATTTGAAGAAAAACGTTGACATAGACTCAAGCTTATGACTTCTATTAAGTACAAATAAACAGATACTGAGGATTTGGCACTGCTATTAAAAACCTCATGATGTCTTTCTTCAGCTCTTTAACCAAAGAAACTTCTGTGGAATTGTTCAAATAAGTTAAATTTTGACAGGAAACCTAGGATGGTGAACATTTCACTTGAAAATAGCCTCTATACTTGAGCAGGCCAGTTGAGCTGGACAGAATTTCCTATGTGAATGAAGTTTTACATTTATTATTTGAACTATTACAGTAAAGCAAAAAGATATATATATATATTAATCTTAAATAGAAGAGTTAAAGATGCACCAAATTCCATCCTGTACTTCACTGACAACTCACAAAATCAAACAGAAAGTGTTCTGTGACCTGCTTTGCATGCTACAAGCATTTAATGAGCACATACCTGTAGATGTATGCTTTGTCCAGGATAGCTTCCAAACGATCATTGAACTCAAAGAATGTGTTATGCTGAATGGAAAACAAGTGAAAGTAATCCAATCACTATCCTTCACCCCACATCTTTTTCTAGTAGTATTGACATTTGTTCACATACATATTCTGGAAATAATGGATTTTGCAGCATCCTAACTTTCTTTAAATGTTTAGCTAAAAAGTGAACTGCAAAGCAAAGATGAAAATTGAGTAAAACAATGTCTAGGGTGTGGAGTGTCCCACTGATCTGATTATAGAGGTCAGATTTCTGTTGATGAATGATTTCTGCATCCTGAAATGGCTATACAAGAACTGCTCTGAAAGTAGTGCCTCCTATTTTATTTCATTGGCCCACAGCATTGGAGGATCTTGTTGGTGGTATGGCAGTAGATGCTATAATAATAATAATACCTTCCCACCAGTATTTCATTACATTTTGTTGCTGTGTGACAGATGGCAGCAGAGGGACAGTTTGACAAAGCACTATCTGACATGGATGTGCATCAAAAACAGAGGTGTGAAACTGCATTTCTTCATGAGAAAAAATGACACCTATTTGACATTCACTAAGCTTGCTGAATGTTTATGAAGACAAAACAGTGAACGTGAGCACAGTGAGACTGTAGGTGGTGCATTTCAGCAGTGGTGACAGTGAAACCACCTCCTCTAGTGCCGACTTTTATGAGCATGGCATACAGGCTCTTCATTGCTGGCAAAAATGTATTGTTAATGGTGGTGTTTGTGTTGGAAAATAATGTTTTGTAGCTGAGAGTTTGCTCTATCAAATAATCTTGTGCTCTTTACACCTGTTGTAGTTTCCTTGGAAATATACAGGAGGCATTACTTTTACGGTGACCTACACGATTACTTGAGCAACTTTATCAGAAGTGCAGGTATAAAAATCCTCTTTTTTTTTTTTTTTTCCTGAAATTCCAATAATTATTGAAAATGTGCTCACCTGTATCAACATCTGTATATCAAATGATATCATGTAGTATCAATTACTGGTGTATTTTTACCCTTATTTATAGTTCTTAATATTCCCATGTTCCTTTGTTGTCATTGTTGTTCAGTACTCACTTTGTTGAATTCCAGTACTCTTTAACTTTTCATTCTTTTACATTATTTTGCTCCTGATTTATGGGAGTTTCAAGTTTTGTTGAAAATTGAAGAGCACCCTCATTTTATTTCAGAGTTCTCATCTGTACCTCCAACTTGAAATGAAAGCTGATTGTTTGCAAACACTTGACTACATATGTCAAGTACAGTTTCAGAAATGATTTGTAAGTAAAAAAAACATTCACTATTCATGCAACTATCCGAAATTGTTTTGGATGAGCACACTCAGTATTTTGATTGTGATTCATGCAGAGGCAGTTTTACCAAAAAAGAGGGAGTAGCTCTGAGGAGAGGGACCTGGATGTCCCAGTGGATAACAGGTTAGGTTGGCCATGAAACAGCAGTGTGCCCTGGTGACCAAGAAGGCCCATGGTATCCTAGGGTGCATTAAAAAAGCGTGTGGCCAGCAGGTTAAGGGAGGTGATCCTCTCTCTCTACGCTGCTCTGGTGTGGCCTCACCTGGAGTGTTGTGCCCTGTTCTGGGCTCCCCAGTACAAAAAAGACAGGGATCTCCTGGAAAGACTCCAGTGGAGGGCTACAAAGATGCTCAAAGGCATGGAACAGTGAAGGTGATGGAGTACTCAAACAGGTTGCCCAGAAATGTTGTGGAGTCTCCTTTCTGGAGATGTTTAAGACCCACCTGAACACCGATATGTGCAACCCAGTCTAGGGAGTTGCTTTGGCAGGGGGGGTTGGACTTGATTATCTCTAGAGATCCCTTCCAACCTCTACAATTCTATGATTCTGTGACAATGACTTCAAGGTCGCATTTAGCCATTAACCTGGGCAAAGGAATTGTGTAAAGCCTATCGTAGCACAGTGAGCTCAAGAAGGGTTTGTGCTTACCCATAGGGAACCTATTAACCCATACAGTGGTCTGTTAGGTATCATGAAAGGGAAGAAGAAGGTTGTTTTGTAGCCCACCTCAGTTCCTTCACTGCATATTCCATATCTTTAGAGTCGATAACAAAAGGAAGTTTATGTGTCTTGTATTCTTTGGTTTGTTTACTAATGTTACTGATGTAGCATCGATTCAGATGATTCCTGAAGATATTTTCCAATTTCTAAGCTTCATATTCCTAAATATTATTAACAATTTTTCACTGAGTGTTAGAAGCATTTATGTGTGGTTAGTCATCTATCACTAACACAGATCTTACCTTTAGCATCCTATTTACTCTAAATGCTGGGTTAAATCCGAAGAAGAAGTATAAAACGTCAAATGGCAATACTGATAACAAATCGAGCTGTTGAAGAGCAGAGAGGTCAATTTAAACTTGAAAATAATCATAATGCATTTACTTGCTGTCAAAAACCTACTCATATTAAATCATGACTGAGTATAGAATTTCAACAGTTAGGCTATGCCTGAAACTTCCAAAGGACTGTAAGGGAAGATTATCTCTTTGGAAACAGCAACAGCTTTGCTCTGCCCTACTTTTAAGTCTCTCATGTCTGAGATTTTCACCTGTTACATGGGGATTATTGACAGTGTCACAGATGTTTGGCTATTAATACATCCTGTTATTTCAATTAGGGTTCTGACAAGACTGAAATGGTAGACACGTGGCTGGGAAGCGGAGGTGCAGAGAGCAATCCTCATGAGATTTCTACAGCTTTTAAGGCCAGGATGCATAAAGCAATCTGAGAGACTGCTTGCTTGCATTCTGCAAAAGCCATCTGTTGCACACAAAACATTCATCATGGGATCTATACTACTATACTACTACTACTACTATTATTATTATTGATACTGTTTTTTGTTACATTTGGATGCTTTTCCTTCCCATATCACTAAGATTTTCAACATCTCCCTGCTGTTGGTTGATTGATTGCTCTTCTTATCTGCCTACTTTACTCTTTCCAACAATGCTGCAAGAAACTTGGTTATGTCAAAGATTCCTATCTTGAAATGCCTTTCTCTGTTGTTGGTACAAGTGGGGAGTGAAACAGGATGGTCGGCTTTATCTTGCTTCAATCAGAAAGGCCTCTGCCCTGGGAGATGCAACTCACATTGGCAGCAGCTATTCTGCAGCACTTCCCTTCTATTCCACACAAGGAAGATGCAGTTAATACTAAAACTCTGAAAAAAAGGAAACCAAGACAAGGACCAACCAAGGACAGACTTCTGTGTCATCTCTCCCTGTCTCAGATGCATGTCTAAGAGGTAAAATTTAGTCAGAAGTACTTTAATGCCAGCAACTGTTAATTAGTACTTTATCATATGAAAAATTCCCAGATTATATCCATATCTTGCATGTGGTGAGAACACTCAACTTTAGTCTGCAGAAATCAAGAGCGCTAAACATGCTGAAAGAGTGAACCTAAAATAGAACTGTACAAATCCACTTCATTCTCTTACCTTAAATCTGACTCTCTCCTGCTCACTTGCCCTTTGTATCCTGAAAACACATTTGAATTGCTGGCAGCCTGTGACCTGAATAGACACACTCTTTACAGGGTGAAGAAATGGTTGGGGGGCCAGTCCCAGAGAGTCTGAGAGTGGTGGTGAGTGGAGTTAAATCTAGCTGGTGAACAGCCATGAGTGATGGTCTCCAGGGGTTGGTATTGGGGCCCATTCTGTTTAATATCTTTACTGATGATCTGGATGAGGCCATTGAGTGCACCCTCCGTAAGTTTGCAGATGACACCAAGCTGGCAAGAAGTGCTGAGCTGCCTGATGGTAAGAAGGCTCTACAGAGGGATGTTGGCAGGCTGGATCACTGGGCTGAGGTCAATGGGATGAAGTTCAACAAGATCAAGTGTGAGGTCCTGCACTTTGACCACAACCTCAGGCAATGCTACCGGCTTGGGGGTAAGACTTTGGAATAAATGGACTTGGAGTTGCTGGTCAACACAGCTATACAAGAACCTGCAGTGTGCCCATGCAGCCAAGATGGCCAGTGGCAAAGGTGGCTGCTTGTATTAGAAACAGTGTTGAAAGCAGGAGCAGGGAGGTGATTGTCCCTCTGTACTCAGTGCTGGTGAGGCCCCACCTTGAGTACTGTGTTCAGATTTGGACCCCTCTACAAGAAAGACATCAAGGCCCTGGAGCGTGTGCAGAGGATGGCAATGAAGCTGTGAAGGGTCTGGAGCACAGGTCTTGTGAAGGCTGGCTAAGGGAACTGAGGTTTTTCAGTCTGGAGAAGAGGAGGCTCAGGGGAGACCTCATGACTTTCTACAACTGCCTGAAAGGAGCTTGTGGTGAGGAAGGGTTTAGCCTCTTCTCCTAGGTAAGCGATAGAATGAGAGGGAACGGACTCAATTTGTGCTGGGGAGATTCAGATTGGAAATTAGAAGGAGTTTCTTCTCTGAAAGAGTGGTTAGGCATTGGAACAGATTGCCCGAGGAAATGGTAAAGTCACCATCCCTGGAGATGTTTAAGGAAAGGGTAGATGTTTTACTTATGGATGTGGTTTAGCGAGCAACTAATTGGTGATATGTGGACAGTTCAAGTAGTTGATCTTAGAGGTCATTTCCAACATTAATATTCTATTAATTGTATTCATTTTATTTTATCCAATTATTAGTATTTATAACTGCATTTAAAGTTATTATATTTTGCAATTAAATACTGCTTATAAGTATGAAGCAACATCATCTTCAGATAGAAGAACTAAATACCATCAACTCTACAGTTTTCAAAATCTGCTGACTTTTCAAAATCAACTGTGATTTTCAGGGAAAGAAAAGATCCGGTGAAATCCTACTGACAGAAGCTACAATATGAAGGATCTGCTTACCTGAAACTTCATAGAGCTGCGATAGAATTTCTTCATTTCCACTTTGTCTGACTACAGTGATGATGAAAAGAGAACAAAGCGTAGTCAAGAACTGCATATCAAAAATAATCTTCGCTTCTCTACAGTAATATTATTCTTCTGATAATAAGGTCTTTAAAATTTATATTAATATTAATCTAGAAGTATGAATGGATAAATATATATATGTAGGAAGTAGTCTTTTGATTAGACCAATTTTTCCCTAGGCTTAGGTTTGGGGTTTATCTGCTTTTTATTCAAATCTGAGTTTTTGTCTAATGAAGTATGCTCTTCTCTCTCAAACTCTCTGTACCAGTTATTGCTTGACCCAATACTCTTCAATTCTGGGGCCAAAAGGTCCTTTTGGCTTCAGTAGTTTCTAGAGAAATGCAAAGAATGATTATGATAGTGCTGTACAAGATTAGCTCACTGAAAGTCAACATTAACATACTAGCACTGTAAGCATTATAATAATCAACATTGCATTCATTAGTAATTATAAAGCATTTAGTTTTAAATTACTGTCCTTTGGAAATGATCTTGATACCTTAATATAAAAGGCTAATGACAATTGTAAGAAAGAAAAATGTATCTATTATTATACTTACTGAATTTATACCAGTGTCTCTTTAAAAATAGACTTAAAATCTCAAAGATATTTCCATTCTGACGCTTTACTATCATCATTTTAGGCATTATATTAAATTCAGGAGATCCAGCAGAAGATGATCTCTTCACCCACTAAAATCTTTGAATCAGCTTCAACTGTTTTATCTCAGGATGAAAGGACAGTTTCTTCCATTATAGTTTAAACCTTGCTCGTAAAACTTGAGTTTTGTAGGATTTCAGCAAGATTACCAGTCATTGAATGGCTACGTATGGAAAAACACATTGCACTGCACTGCATTCAATATCTATCCTCACTATATTGACGTAGTTCTATCTGAGGTTCCTCTGTAAATGTATTAGTAATTTCTTATACACATGAGGTGTAAAATTTTACATAAAAAAGTGAACTAAATCTAATTCCAAATAGATTTTGAATATATATAATTTTGATTTTTTTGCTTATTGGGCATCATAGTGTCACATTGAGATTACCTAAACTCATTTGTTTTGTGCATTTGGTTTTCTTCTATCAGATATTAAAGAATCAAATGTAGGAAAGATTTTAAAGGAAAGTTAATGCTCCATATGCCCTATTGATTTGTTNGGAGAAGAGGAGGCTCAGGGGAGACCTCATGACTTTCTACAACTGCCTGAAAGGAGCTTGTGGTGAGGAAGGGTTTAGCCTCTTCTCCTAGGTAAGCGATAGAATGAGAGGGAACGGACTCAATTTGTGCTGGGGAGATTCAGATTGGAAATTAGAAGGAGTTTCTTCTCTGAAAGAGTGGTTAGGCATTGGAACAGATTGCCCGAGGAAATGGTAAAGTCACCATCCCTGGAGATGTTTAAGGAAAGGGTAGATGTTTTACTTATGGATGTGGTTTAGCGAGCAACTAATTGGTGATATGTGGACAGTTCAAGTAGTTGATCTTAGAGGTCATTTCCAACATTAATATTCTATTAATTGTATTCATTTTATTTTATCCAATTATTAGTATTTATAACTGCATTTAAAGTTATTATATTTTGCAATTAAATACTGCTTATAAGAATGAAGCAACATCATCTTCAGATAGAAGAACTAAATACCATCAACTCTACAGTTTTCAAAATCTGCTGACTTTTCAAAATCAACTGTGATTTTCAGGGAAAGAAAAGATCCGGTGAAATCCTACTGACAGAAGCTACAATATGAAGGATCTGCTTACCTGAAACTTCATAGAGCTGCGATAGAATTTCTTCATTTCCACTTTGTCTGACTACAGTGATGATGAAAAGAGAACAAAGCGTAGTCAAGAACTGCATATCAAAAATAATCTTCGCTTCTCTACAGTAATATTATTCTTCTGATAATAAGGTCTTTAAAATTTATATTAATATTAATCTAGAAGTATGAATGGATAAATATATATATGTAGGAAGTAGTCTTTTGATTAGACCAATTTTTCCCTAGGCTTAGGTTTGGGGTTTATCTGCTTTTTATTCAAATCTGAGTTTTTGTCTAATGAAGTATGCTCTTCTCTCTCAAACTCTCTGTACCAGTTATTGCTTGACCCAATACTCTTCAATTCTGGGGCCAAAAGGTCCTTTTGGCTTCAGTAGTTTCTAGAGAAATGCAAAGAATGATTATGATAGTGCTGTACAAGATTAGCTCACTGAAAGTCAACATTAACATACTAGCACTGTAAGCATTATAATAATCAACATTGCATTCATTAGTAATTATAAAGCATTTAGTTTTAAATTACTGTCCTTTGGAAATGATCTTGATACCTTAATATAAAAGGCTAATGACAATTGTAAGAAAGAAAAATGTATCTATTATTATACTTACTGAATTTATACCAGTGTCTCTTTAAAAATAGACTTAAAATCTCAAAGATATTTCCATTCTGACGCTTTACTATCATCATTTTAGGCATTATATTAAATTCAGGAGATCCAGCAGAAGATGATCTCTTCACCCACTAAAATCTTTGAATCAGCTTCAACTGTTTTATCTCAGGATGAAAGGACAGTTTCTTCCATTATAGTTTAAACCTTGCTCGTAAAACTTGAGTTTTGTAGGATTTCAGCAAGATTACCAGTCATTGAATGGCTACGTATGGAAAAACACATTGCACTGCACTGCATTCAATATCTATCCTCACTATATTGACGTAGTTCTATCTGAGGTTCCTCTGTAAATGTATTAGTAATTTCTTATACACATGAGGTGTAAAATTTTACATAAAAAAGTGAACTAAATCTAATTCCAAATAGATTTTGNGTACTCAGTGCTGGTGAGGCCCCACCTTGAGTACTGTGTTCAGATTTGGACCCCTCTACAAGAAAGACATCAAGGCCCTGGAGCGTGTGCAGAGGATGGCAATGAAGCTGTGAAGGGTCTGGAGCACAGGTCTTGTGAAGGCTGGCTAAGGGAACTGAGGTTTTTCAGTCTGGAGAAGAGGAGGCTCAGGGGAGACCTCATGACTTTCTACAACTGCCTGAAAGGAGCTTGTGGTGAGGAAGGGTTTAGCCTCTTCTCCTAGGTAAGCGATAGAATGAGAGGGAACGGACTCAATTTGTGCTGGGGAGATTCAGATTGGAAATTAGAAGGAGTTTCTTCTCTGAAAGAGTGGTTAGGCATTGGAACAGATTGCCCGAGGAAATGGTAAAGTCACCATCCCTGGAGATGTTTAAGGAAAGGGTAGATGTTTTACTTATGGATGTGGTTTAGCGAGCAACTAATTGGTGATATGTGGACAGTTCAAGTAGTTGATCTTAGAGGTCATTTCCAACATTAATATTCTATTAATTGTATTCATTTTATTTTATCCAATTATTAGTATTTATAACTGCATTTAAAGTTATTATATTTTGCAATTAAATACTGCTTATAAGTATGAAGCAACATCATCTTCAGATAGAAGAACTAAATACCATCAACTCTACAGTTTTCAAAATCTGCTGACTTTTCAAAATCAACTGTGATTTTCAGGGAAAGAAAAGATCCGGTGAAATCCTACTGACAGAAGCTACAATATGAAGGATCTGCTTACCTGAAACTTCATAGAGCTGCGATAGAATTTCTTCATTTCCACTTTGTCTGACTACAGTGATGATGAAAAGAGAACAAAGCGTAGTCAAGAACTGCATATCAAAAATAATCTTCGCTTCTCTACAGTAATATTATTCTTCTGATAATAAGGTCTTTAAAATTTATATTAATATTAATCTAGAAGTATGAATGGAGAAATATATATATGTAGGAAGTAGTCTTTTGATTAGACCAATTTTTCCCTAGGCTTAGGTTTGGGGTTTATCTGCTTTTTATTCAAATCTGAGTTTTTGTCTAATGAAGTATGCTCTTCTCTCTCAAACTCTCTGTACCAGTTATTGCTTGACCCAATACTCTTCAATTCTGGGGCCAAAAGATCCTTTTGGCTTCAGTAGTTTCTAGAGAAATGCAAAGAATGATTATGATAGTGCTGTACAAGATTAGCTCACTGAAAGTCAACATTAACATACTAGCACTGTAAGCATTATAATAATCAACATTGCATTCATTAGTAATTATAAAGCATTTAGTTTTAAATTACTGTCCTTCGGAAATGATCTTGATACCTTAATATAAAAGGCTAATGACAATTGTAAGAAAGAAAAATGTATCTATTATTATACTTACTGAATTTATACCAGTGTCTCTTTAAAAATAGACTTAAAATCTCAAAGATATTTCCATTCTGACGCTTTACTATCATCATTTTAGGCATTATATTAAATTCAGGAGATCCAGCAGAAGATGATCTCTTCACCCACTAAAATCTTTGAATCAGCTTCAACTGTTTTATCTCAGGATGAAAGGACAGTTTCTTCCATTATAGTTTAAACCTTGCTCGTAAAACTTGAGTTTTGTAGGATTTCAGCAAGATTACCAGTCATTGAATGGCTACGTATGGAAAAATGCATTGCACTGCACTGCATTCAATATCTATCCTCACTATATTGACGTAGTTCTATCTGAGGTTCCTCTGTAAATGTATTAGTAATTTCTTATACACATGAGGTGTAAAATTTTACATAAAAAAGTGAACTAAATCTAATTCCAAATAGATTTTGAATATATATAATTTTGATTTTTTTGCTTATTGGGCATCATAGTGTCACATTGAGATTACCTAAACTCATTTGTTTTGTGCATTTGGTTTTCTTCTATCAGATATTAAAGAATCAAATGTAGGAAAGATTTTAAAGGAAAGTTAATGCTCCATATGCCCTATTGATTTGTTAAAGATAAGCCTTTACCATTTTTCGGACACATGCTTATGGTCTTATTTTTTATTTTTCTGTAAAAAAATAATATAAAATGGTAGCACAAGCCTGAGTTGTTTACAAACATATATATTCCCCCCTAAAAAGATTTCAAGTAAATAGTTTTTTTTTTTAATATTCTGAGATTTACGGGAATTTTTTCTGCTTTTGTAAAAAAATTATCATCTCACAATCTGTAAGAAAACATTTACATCCTGTCCAGCTCTAGCAGAACATGCTCTGTCTTCAGCTGTGATTCCTGAATAATGTGAATGAAAAGCTGAAAATTTTACATAAAACATGCCAACACACATATGCATATATGAGTATATATTTGTATAATCACTCGTTCCAGTAAAGGTGCACCTATTTACTTTTGTTAAGAAATCATTTTATGCTTATTTTGACTGTTGTCTCTCTTATTTTCTAATCTGTTTTACTTTTTTTTAAGAACTTCCATCTGTAGAATTGCAATGCTTTTCCAGAGTGCAGGCAGTAAGTATAACTCCTTCATTCAAAACTAAATAATAAGAGGTCAGAGAAGAAGAATATAGGTATATTTTGCTAACCTAAAAAGTTGTGTAGATTTGACACATCAGAAAAAATCATAGCAGATTTCTATAATGTACTTCAGTGTGTAGTCACTGCCTGTGAAAATCCCACTTCCAGTACTTACTATTATATCTCCACCTCTTAAAAATTGCACTCGGGGCTGGAAAACTAGTAAGTCACACAGGTAGCAGATATCACAGATGATGTCTATGGCAAGCCAGTATATTGTATTACTTGGAGTTTGATATGGAAACACAAAGCGAAGGGGGATAAACCAGCAGTTCCAGTTATAGGCCACTGTCACAACCATGAGCCATGCTACATAACGGCGATCTGAAAGACAGGACATTTCATTTGCAGGCATGAAATCAGAATATTTTCTTATTCTTTTAGACATATTTATGCTAATGCAGTATCTGGGAACCTTCCTGCAGAGAGCTACCTATTATCTCTTTTTTTAATTAACAAAGGCTGATAAAGTGACACAGGTTGAAACTAACAATTACATTAAAAATTGCAAAAGGGTAAAAAGAAGGGTTTGTGAGTGCATATAAAATTTAATGTATTTGAAAAAGTTCAAAATGTTTTGTTGGTGCATGTTATTACTGTCAAGAATTATTTGGCCCTAATGAACGGAACAGATTCTGTATATTGACTATTGTTTTGTACACCAAGCCAGCAGCAGTAGAGAAATTACTCTGTCTTTCTGCATCTTTATTACTCTCATCAGTTTTCATTTTTTTCGCTATTTGGAATTAGAGTTCTTGAGGGAAGTATATATGCTTGCCTCTGAATTACAAACTAGAATGTGGATCTTATTGTGGCTTGCAGGTACAATGTAAAACACAGTCACTTCAGCATGCCTTTACCCCATTCTAAGGCATAGCTTTTAAGTTACCTGTATATGAATCTATGCTGTCTGGTAGCTTTAGATAGGTCATGTACTTTTTCAGTGGAGGTTTTTTGAATTTACAGCACAGCATATCACAGTAATGATCCTCTTCTGGCTTTGCTTCTTCTTCCTCTTTCTTTTCTTCTTTCTTTTCTTCTTTTGATGGAGGTGGAGGCTTCTTCTTTGATGGTGCTAGTGACATAGAATGCCACAAAATGTGACATTTTAACAATGGCTTAATTACGATATCCTATTTTAACAAATATGAGAGCCTCATCATATTATGTTTCTAAACACATTTGGCAGTGAATAAAGCTACAAATGATTGTAATATTGAGTGCATTAGAAAGCAGATTGGAGAATAAAATAACATTTGGTATCGTCTACTATCCCTAGCAGGGTACTTCATGTTGAGTGCAGTATATATGTTATTGCATTTCCTTGGGCAGTGCCCCAAACCAATGCCATAAAAGACTGAAGTAATTCATAATTCAGCTTTCATTAATTCACCTGTGCATTTCTTGTTATATGATTGTTGCATATAATGTGTACAATTAGGATGGAGATAAAAAAAGATATCTTTGCCATGGTCAGATTTCTCCCCTTGTCTGAGATCTGATGTGCATGACGCATCAGGTAAAACTAACAGGAAGTCTATGATTTTGTATATTTCTAAAGTGAGAAAGCCTAGTGGCTCAGCTTTGAGCTCTATTCTTCCATTTTGTGCTGGATAATTTTGTCCACACATTTCTCCAATTAATTCTGGTTGCTTTACTTCTGGCTAGGTTACACAATCTTAGAAGTAAACTTACAGTGTGGATCTGTAGTGACTTGGGAAGGACATAAATTCTGTGAGGGGAGCAAAAGAGGTAAATGAGCCAAGAGTAATTAAAAAAAAAGTGGAATTCTTTGATTCATTCATACAGTTTATTATACTTCAGGCACTATTTTTTCTAGCTTATTTAAAACTGGATAAACAATATACATCTCAAAATGGCAGAATATCAAATCACCATATTCAATTCTTTGTGAAAAAGAAATAAAGGAAAACAAACTTTTCTCTAAAGAAGAAGAGCATTATATTTGTTTGATGTTTCATATTTTATCTAAAGTCAATGTTTAATGAATTTCATAAGAGTTTGCTCTGTTTGAAATGCACACCTAGAGTCCTTATTGTGTCTGGAAGATTTCTGTCTGGGCTAAAATTTTATTTACTTTCACACAACAGATCTAATCTCAAACTGACCTGTATCTACTTGTGAGAAAGATGTGTTTCCTCATAAATTTTAGATTCATCTTAAGGAATGAAGATATTTGGAATGTATTTTAGAATATATAAAACTGCTTGAGAGATACAATTCTAGAGATTGCCCAAAATTTTCCCTCAAATTCTGCAGTGATGGGGTTCAAACGGAACTTGTACAATGGGACCTGGTTTACTGTAAATACTTAGAGATAACTTGACTTTGCTGAGCACAGTCTGACCTATTTCAATGAGTAAATGTGATGTGGTAAGATAAACTTACTGAAAACATTTATCACTGCATTTCCTTTTCAAAAAAAAAAACCTAAAAAACAAAAAACAAAAAATTCATATTTACATTCAACAGATGCACAACTGTTTCTTGTACTCCGGAATCACTTACAAGCTGTAGGACTGCCTTCAGGAGAGGACAACACAGGGTCTTTCAGCTTTTCCTTATAGACTGTGGCCCTTTCCCGCATTTTTCTGACAATCTCTTGAAGCTGGGCATCAGCATAGTCATTTGTTTGGTATCCTTTAGATGTTGCATTCTGTGTACTGTTTAAAACAGAAAGAGAAAAGCTTTATGTGGTGGAAAGCTATGGAAGAACCTATGCTAATTCTACAGTACAAGCAGAAGTCAAACATTAAAGCTGGATCTTCGTTGAGCGTAGTGTTAATTCATATCATTTAATTAATTGTTAGATGACCACATAAATTAAGTAATGTTGCTTTCTGCTTATGTCCCTTGACATTGCTGACTACTTGCAGCAGTCTACAAGATAATGCAAGCAGAGGAGGCCAGGGAACTCTATGCTCTGTATGGCTTGCTATACAGATGAATTCCCATCATTATTTCCACTAAATTCTTATTTGGCTACTTAAGACATAGAGCTTATCCTACTTATTGGTTAAGATATAAAGCATGTTCCCATCTGGGAAATAAAATGTGATGAGATGACATTCTAGCATTCAGCATTTCTTCAGGCTTGGAGGCCTTTAATTTTCAATTACCTGCACTCTCATATTCTGCATTGACACTAATGCTTTTAGAAGAATTATACATATACTATACATACTACACAGTTGATTAGAAAATCAAGTTGAGTGTGTTTCTTTACTGACTCCTTTTGGGCTTATTCTCAATTGAAATTTGAGCCTCAATTACTTGTTACTGTGCAAGCAGGGGACATTTTGGAGTGCCAACCAGCTGTGTCATGGATTTGGACTTGTATGTAGAGATTAGGATGTGGACTTTAGGGCAGAGTTGCTGAGAGGCTGTATAGAGGAATCATACCTGGGGGTATAGGTTGACACTTGGCTGAACATGAGCCAGCAGGGTGCCCAGGTAGCCAAGAGGGCCAGTGGCAAAGGTGGCTGCTTGTATCAGAAACAGTGTTGAAAGCAGGAGCAGGGAGGTGATTGTCCCTCTGTACTCAGTGCTGGTGAGGCCCCACCTTGAGTACTGTGTTCAGATTTGGACCCCTCTACAAGAAAGGCATCAAGGCCCTTGAGTGTGTCCAGAGAAAGACAGTGAGGCTCTGAGGCATCTGGAGCACAAGTCTTACAAGGATCAGCTGAGGGAGTTGGGGTTGTTCAGTCTGGAGAAGAGGAGGCTCAGGGAGACCTCATAGCTCTCTACGACTACTTGAAGAGAGGTATTGGTGAGGTGGGGGTCAGACTCTTCTTCCATGTTTCTAGTAGTAGAGTTAGAGGGAATGGCCTCGAGTTGTGCTGGGGAGATTCAGGTTGAATGTTAGGAAATATTTCTTCTCTGAGTGAGCTGTCAGGAGCTGAAGCAGGCTGCCCAGGGAGGTGGTGGAATCACCTAACCTGGAGGTGTTCAAGAAACATTCAGATGTTGTGCAAAGTGACATGGTTTACTGGGAATTGTTGGTGATAGGTGGACAGTTGGACTGGATGATCTTTGAGGTATGTTTCAACCTTGGTGATTCTATGATTTTGTTCCGTATCCTATAGTCAGCACTTTTTGGCTGGTGTTCCACAGTGGTGTCAGAGACAGCTGGGGACAGATGTGATTGGTGCAGGGCAGCTGGTGGTCTACTCCCTCACTGGTCACAGCTGCTTCATCTGTACTGAAATCCAATCATCTATGCCCAATATAGTGAATATGACAGAGTACTGTCCTTTCTTTCTTTACAGTTTTTCAGCTCTGTACCAAATACCATTGGGATGGGAATGCTCCAGAAAGAGAAGCAGCAAATGAACAGTGAAGTTTCCCATTTTTGGAGAAGACATTCCCAAAGACAAGTAGAGGGAAAGTGGCATGACAATATCTTGGTGAAGGAAGAACTGAAAAAGGCAGCAAAGCAATCTTTGAATAAACACCACATCTCCTTATCATTTAAACTTACTTTTATGTTCCTAACAGAAGGAGCTGTAACCAAAAAAGGGGAATGTCAGAGCTTTTTGAGAATCATGGTTTTCTGGAGACACAACATATATCATGTTGCCCAAGAAACTATAATTTAAGGGTGTGAAAATGCTTCAGCAATAAAACGATTGCATAAAATGAAGATAAGTCACTAAAAATGGAAAAAGCACAAGTATGTGCTTATCATTCCTCTAATTTAAGACTTCTGTAGATTCTACTTCTTAAAACACCCCAGACAGGAGATTAATCAAACTGTTCTAACACACTTTTTCATCTCATCACCATTTATTTTGTATCACATATTCCCTTTACTCTGGCCATCTACAGCTTAATGAAATGATTTCTTATTTTGAGCTAACATGTCACAATTAGTTTTACAGTTTCTATGCAAATAATTTCAAATAGTTTCTACTCTTTTCTGTTGCTGTATTTGCCCAAAGCATTAGCTATTTTATAAAAAATACACTTATTAGAAGTGTTGTGACAAAGGCCCCTGCTATCTTCTTTTGAGGGAGAAGCCAAAAAGGAGTGTGGGATTTCTAATTATTGCACAGCATCTCCAAAACAAGCTGAAGTCTTTTTGATCATAAATATGGAGCTTTATCACTACAGTATAGCCCAAAGGAATCATGTTGTTATGCGGGACTGATGAGATGATCTGTGAATCTATTTAGAGTTATTTGCCACACAGTTGATAAGAAGTAGATTTTCCTTGATTTGCATGATCTTTTCCTCTGTCACTTTCTAGTAATGAAGAGTTTAACTTTTCTGTGGTTAATACAAATGGAAGGGGCTACAAATTGAACACTGCTGGTGTGAAGGTGTGTTTTGTGCATGTACTTCTTGTGAAGGTATACTTGAAAATACCTTGTCTAATGAAGCTCTTTCTAACTTCACTCTGTCTCTCATATTTAGTGGCACTTGCCATGAGTAGGTAATGCCTATGCTGCATGGCTGCCTGACACTGTATGTTGTGCTCTGGATAGAAACTGGGGCCTAGAACAGCACTTCCACTCTGGCCTCAGATCAATTCTCCAGCAGAGTTAAGGTGCTTCTCTCTTTTTCTTAGGAGATTTTCCTTTCACTTTGTGTGTGCTCTTTCATTTCTAAGCCTTTTATTAACTCTATTAATACATATTTTATAAATTTGTGTATATAAGCACATAGGTGCCAGTTGGACAATCACGAACAGCCATCAGGAACAAAAGCATATTTTCTGTGTATGAGAGCCTGCTAAAGTTGTTTTCTGCTTTGAAGAGACCATATTCAATGAGAGTAATTAGATCATCACACTACATCACAGTATTTTCTGACTCTTGTTCACTGTGGCTCAGGTATTTTTTACCTCTGAGAAGAGCTAATTTGACATGGTGGTTGGACTAGACGATCTTAGTGATCTTTTTCAACCTTAGTGATTCTCTGACTTATGTTTTAACCTGCTCTGTGAAGGAAATAATGTCTCATATGAATCATATTCATTTTCATCTCACAGATATAATTACAAACTGTATTGATTTTGCACTAGGCTCTTTCTAGCTTTATTCTGTGTATGAAAGTTTTCAGAGGGTGAATAGACTTATGTTATTGGCTGGTTCCTGCTTTCCCTCTGCCTGTGTTACATAGTCAAATATTCTGTGGTACGCAGGAGCAGATTTGCACATTCAGGGGTAAATCTCCTTCCTTACTGGCATACTACCTAGCTGAGCAGAATAACACTTCTTTGCTTTTCTGTGCTGAGCTGTGCTGAATGCAAGGTTTTTTTCTCTAAGTGGATGCATTATTCTTTAACCTAATTTACCTATGACCTTTATAACATATTTTACATTAGGCATTAACCTATACTTACAAGACTGTGTATCCCTTTGCAGAGTGGAAGTACCTTGCAGAAGTAGTAATGGGCCAAGAAATGGAAAGTTAGGACCACATCTCATGTACTGGGCGTGTGGCTTTGTTATTACTGCAAATATTTTATATAGCAATAGCAGTGTATCTAACGATAGAATTATAATAATTATATATATTTTTTAGACATGGAAATATATATAATGATAGAATGATAGCAATAATGTATTTTTAAAAGTATATTTTATCTTTTAGGTTTTAACTTGATGTAACTCTCCCCGAGTCCAAAGAAAATATTTAGGCACCTATAGCACAGCAGAAGAAAAAGGCCTATAGAGAACAGGTTATGGAAATACAGCACAGAGTGTGCTAATGTATGTAACATCTTTTAAGTACAACAGCTTTGAATCCTTCTGTGTTAAGAGTTCAAACAATACAGGAACCGAAATACCATGGGTGATTTTAGAATAAAGCAAGTTTAACCTTTTCTAGTTTGATTCTTTTCTGCTCCTTGGCCATGAATACCAAATACTGAGTTCAACTTCCTCTTTTATCTACCATGTCACCCCCTGGTGTGTGGAATACTATGAAAATGTATTTCATAAATACATGCTGTCTGAAAAAAAAAAAAAATCATATTTCCTTTTGATGAATTCAGTTATATTACTTCTCTTTGCATCACTTAAGAAACTTTCTATTGCCTGTCTGGGAATACACTTCTTGTAAGAACAAGAACTGTAAGAGATCTGAGCACTGAAACTCATATAACTAAAACCCATGTCTTGAATAAATAATTTGTTGTCTTGAATAAATTATGTAGAATATTTCAAATAACCAGTTTTCAGAATAATGTGAAAATGCATAGCTATACACCTGTCCAGAAAACATGATGGTATAGCTGAGAAAGATTTCAGTGTGACAGAAAAATGTAGACATGGGCATCATGAAAGATGTTGATTCAAAATCATCCTCAAATTGCACTCTTAATTCCACTGTGGGTAGAAATGCAGGGACCAGAACCCTACCTATATCTACTGTCACTTTCAAGGTTAAGATCACAACCTTAGGTAACTTAGGAAACCTCATTTTTTCCTTAGTGGCTTTGACTTCTGCTATACGGATTAAACTTTCTTCATAGTCAACATAAAGCTTCTCTGAAGAGAGATTCATAACAACTAAGATATGCTTCTGCTTTTCAGTGTTTATGAAAGTTGTCTATCCTCCTTTACCTGCACAAGTATCCTATGGACATTTAGGAATGACCTTTCTTCAATAATTTAGTACAAAATATAGTACTCTAATGATGATTAACAGGAAATTGAATTGGGAAGATTATGAAGTAGGATTAATTTCTATGTGGAGCAAATTAAATTTTTGGTCTGAATAATAGAAATGTGAGCAAATCTAATGCTACATAATGAAGACACTTATTTAAGAACAAATTGTATTGCAGGAATTTATTTTGTAAATTGTAGTATTCTCAATTGTAGATGGCAAAAGATAAATATCCAATAGTTTTATTCAACAGCAGGGTGCCTATGAACCATACTGTATTTTGATTATGAAAAGCACTGATGAAAATGTAACCCTAGAATACATCTAACATTTTGTCTATGAAGGAAGCATGAATATAGGTATATAAGCAAATGGTGAGAGTTATTCTGACCATCAATACTCTAAAGGTGAATTAATATAGGAAATGATAAAGCCTCTTATAATGATTGAGGGCCCTGACAACCTGTCTCATAAAAGGACAACAAGAGGCTGAAAGGCAATAGAATCTTTACTTAAAGTTTTTGTAGATAAACAGTCAGGGAAAAGAGATATTTGAGCTGAACAGTATTATAACAAGAAGAAATGCGGAGTGAAACAGCATTAATTAGTATGGAAGTTTCTAAGCCTTAAAGACTGCGGCATCCTTTCAACCTAGACAGCCTTTTAATATTTTAGGATGTAAGGAAATGATCTCAGGTTGCACCAGGGGAGGTTTTGATTGGATATCAAGAAGAATTTCTTCATGAAAGTGTAATTAGGAAATATAACAAGCTGTCCAGGGAAGTGATAGAGTTTTGACTGGGGTTATTTAAGAGATGTATGAATGTGGTGCTTAGTGACATGGTTTAATGATAGGTTTGGTATTATTAGGTGATGTCTGGATTGTATTTTATAGATCTTTTGCATCTTAAAAGATTCTATGATTCTATGAGTGAGTAGCAGTTGAAATAATTGTGATACACTGCAAGATTTTATCAGCTAAGATCCTTAAAGGTGTCTTAGACAATAATTCCTGTGAATGTAGTAGAATGGATACCCAGGAAATCTTAAGAAAATTTGAAATGCATAAGGACAGGGAAAGTGAGAAAGTTACTGAGCTTTCATAGGTGTCACTAGGTCAGTTAATATAAAAAATCTAAACAGCTGAAATGTTAACTATGTGAAAAAAAGCTTCTAATTTACATACAGTATTTTAAAGAGTTGAATAAACTGCTGACAGTTTCATTTCCAGGGAATTCAAGAAGTCATTGGTTTAATTTTGATTTTCTTCGTCAGTCTTAAAATCTTAATCTTCCTGTTTCTCATTATTTCTTTATTTTAAGAGAGAAAGTGGTTGAGTGACACCCAACTTTAATAATCCAAGAGATCATGCCTTTCCCTGTTTGCTGCATATTCTGAAATACTGGCATTGTGTTAAATTTTCTTTGCACTATGAAAGGATAATTTTTTATTTTCATTCTATTCACAAAATAGAATGCACAGCTATTCACAAAACAGTTTGAATTCAAATTGATGTTACTTTTCTCCCATTATCTATTTTCTTATATATTTGATTAATTTACAGATAACGATGTAACATGTGATTTGGGTGAGTGCTGTTGATTATATATTTATTCAAGAATAGGCCATAAGCATTAATAAATGTCATGTGAACACCATATAAATTAAACTACCCATTGGAATTGATGACTTTCCTTAGTTCAGAGCCTCAGTAAAGAAATTATGCCTGTTTCAGCCCTAAGCAAGTGTTCTGAAACAAAATATAAATATAATTCATTTTGCATATCTCATGTTCTATTCTTATAGCAAAATAGATACAGAAGGAACAACATTCAAGGAAGCCACCGTCTTTCTGAGTTATCTACTGACATTGGGCTCCAAACAAAGTTTCTCATGCAGTACTGATGAAAATCTAATCACCTAGGCTGCATGACATTCCTCCTTCAAAGGTTTACCATAGCAACTTCTTTGACAATCCTCTTAGTTATTCAATTGCAACAGGCTGTGAATCCTCTAATCTTCTTTACAGTACTCTAAGGAGAAAGCTGCATCAATGCCAAACACATGGAAGTCTGACTTAGGTACCAGATTAAAATGTCAATAAGATTTTATTTTAATTAGCAATTTTACAGTATGAACTGTGGAAAACAAAGTAGGATGCATGTTGAAAGTACCAATTAACTTTTAAAAATCACCTTTCTTTAATGTCAGTGGTGATATAAAGTTTTTTAATTGCACTGTATATTTACCATGCTTTAAAAAATAAAGGCAGAATCATTTCTGATACTAATCATTCTAGAACACAAACACAACCATATGGGAATAAATGAGGCTATTGTGCCATTAGGGCTTTCTTATTTTTAAGTGATTAAATCTCTGTTTGAAGCATCTGTCTCTTACCAGAACTGTTTAGATATGTTTTTAGCATATACACCGCACAAATGTTTCTTCAGATTTTCTGTTCTTTAATTTTTAATAACAAGAGGGGAATAAAAAGCAGTGAATTAAAAAGAAAATTGCAATAAAATTTCCCAAAGGAAAAGTTTTATTTTCAGTTGACACTTTGATTTCCCATCTGAATTCATTTGAATCCTAAAAAGAAACTCACACGTGTGCAGGACTGGAGAGAACTTTGATACATGCTAAAATCCTATCTCCCACCACTCAAAAAAGTATGAAATACATCTGCACCGTTCCTCACAGATGTTTGTATAACCTTTTTTAAAATATCTCTAGTGATTGTTTTTCCATTATCTTCCTAAGGTATCTATTTCAGAGCTTCACTAGTCTCCTTGTAAGAAGTTGTCTCAACAAAAATTTTCTAACCACTGTGAAAATGGGATAACTATAGATCCACCTTTATATTTTATTTGGATATTTTTTTAACATCGATATTTTCTTTTCCTATTATTATTATTATTTTTGCAAGGGGAAAAAAGTAGGGAAAATGCCATTAACTGTGTGGCGAATAAGAGTTATAGTTAATTTTCTTGCTCTCTTCAACTGGTCTAATTAATTGCTCCGAGTGCAAGTTACACATAGTTTACAGATTATGGACCCCAGGAAATTCTTTTATAGAGACTATAAATACTATTTATCATATTCACTGAAGGAGGTGAATATTCAGTGCATACTGGCATGAGTACCTGAATAAGAACTTTTTAGCTAAAATATATGTCAGGAAGTGTTAATTCAGCTAGCAAGGGTAAAAATAAAAGAAGTGAATGTGTAGATTGAGCTGCATGGAAGCTATAACAAGTTGGATTCTCTAGAAGATAACTAGATAATTGAAGGGAAATTATATCCTGTTGGAAACTCTGGCAGACTTTCACAATACTGAACTTCATACAACATACAATTTTTGACCATGCTTATTATATAAAATCTGCTCAGTGCAGTCAACTTTGTTGTACTTCTACCTACAGTGATAGTAAACTGCAACACAGACAGTTCTGGAACTCATGCCATCTATCAGAAAGAAATTTTATGACACAGAAAAAGAACACATTCCTCTGAGGTGACTGTCACCTGTCTTTGTCTAAAACCATTCTTCCCTTTTCTGCAGTCTACCACCATATTCTTTCCTAAATTCAGTACCATAGTAGTTTATCTACAGACAACAGATCGTCAAACATCTCCTCCTGAGGATCGTTCATCCAGCCCATGAAATAAGCCTGGACTGCCAGATCCACTTAGACTTCTCATCCAATCCCCCTGTCTCTACCTGTTCTTCTCTTGTGCTCCACAACATGGTCTTACTTCATCTTAAAGTCTAATATTAGGGAAAATGAGCCAATAATTGGATACGGAGAATTTTAATGAAAAACATTGGACAAGACTAATTATAAGCACTTGCTATAAAGTAAGGGACAGTTTTCCTTTACTGAAGTATGGCAAGTATTATGGTGTGTTTTACTTTTATACATCTCATGATTTATAAAGAAAAACAGTGATATCTTTGCTATTGTTTGGTGTGAATATATTATACACCCTGTTGTACCTGTTGCAATGCTCCCCCCAACATCAGAATTATGCAAAGATTTAATAACAGAGATAACATTTTAAATAAATTATCATTTCTTCTTTCACCAAATGGCCTCTTCAGAGGCATTTAATTCTATGTAGGATATTCTTGTCCTTTCACACTCTTCATTTAGTCTTCAAGAAAAAACAACTTCTAAATTCATGACTTTTTCAACTTCAGGCTACCTACTTTTCTGTCTTACAGAGTGAATGACACTAGATAACATTGGCAACTACAGAACAGAACAGAATTTAAAGGGTGTGGAAATATAAATGTATGTTTTCAACAAGTTTAATCCAACACACTTTTTATTTATTTTTTGTGTTCTCTATTTAGCCATTGCAGAAACTCCAATGCAGGCATTAAAAGAGGTGAGCTCTGACAGATAAGCAGAAATAAGTGTAAGATTTAAGAAAATAATATTTATTTTACAAGTTGTACAGGGTGTGTTACATCTGTTTACAATTTTATGTACTGAAGTCTTTAGCTGGAAACAGCTAGAGAAAGATATTTCCCTTAAGATAATATGTTTGTAACTGTTTAAAATGGGAATTTTCAGAATTACTCAGCATTGATCCTGTTTTACTTTCTCTCAAGTCAATTAGAATTTAGAACCATGAGTGTCATCTTTTTGGGTCTCTGGCATTCCAACAGTAAACTATCATTTTTGAAGACTCTGTAGAAGGTTGATATTGATATGTCTCACTAAGGTGCTAAGATTCTGTTCTCATGATTCAACATCATTTCTGTAGGATACATCTGCATGGTGAATTGATGTGTAGCAACTAGTGGATGGCAAGCACTAATAAGCACTCTAATTTTCTTGGTTGAGGTAATTGAGCTAAATGAAGTACATTACTCACTAAGAACAGGCTACCAGCAGGAGTTCTCTTTATTAACCTGGCTATGCACCACATAGCAAATTACCTCTTAATCTCTGTTTGTTTTGTTATCTTTTTTTGCTATTAGCCAAATTAGAGAGGAAAAAACCCATCTCCTTTATGAGTTTTAGAAAGGCTGGTATAACCTATTAGGTAATGGGTAGTAGCTATCAAAAAAGCAAAATGCTAACACAATTCTGTCTTCCTGAACCACTTGCTGTCATGACAGTTTGCAGCACAAGAGCCATCCTGGAAAATGTTAAAAACTATGTTTCCGAATTTGCAAAAGAAGAATCAGAAGACTGTGTGTATACTGTGTGTGAATGTTAACCATATCTTAATTATTTCTTATATTTTATTAAAATTTATTTAGTGCTTTTTTTCTTTAATCTTTTTTTTTGATATGTTCTTGTTAAAAGTACCCAGATTCTGTAGGCAGCATATCAGACATAATTTTTTGAGCTTTTCTGAACAGAACATGTTGAAGTGAAATCTAAAAGTATCTGAAGTCCTGGTTACCTACTGTATTTTTTATTTCATGTACTCTTGGATATGTGGCCTTCAAGTATCAACTGGCATTTTACACAGCATTTAAAAGAGCAGGATTCACCAACTGCGGTTTCAGTATACTGCCTCAGTATAAATAGTACAGTGTAATCATCTTCGTAATCTGGAAAGATGAAACACTCTTACAACTTTATCCAGGCTTAAAGGGTTTTAAAATACACAGAAGGGAGGGGAGGTTATTGAAGGCTTTTGTATCCCTCCATTTTTCTTTGATCTATGCTCTCAACTACTTTGCGTACCATTCTTCCATTCTTTATGTTTTCTAGGTTGCCTCAGTTTCTCAGTCTCACCCCTTGGGGCCAGGCATCCAGTATTAATTCTTCCTTAGCAATCTGTCTCACCTCTACTCACCTCTGTGCCATAACCCTTTATATAATTTTCTTAACCAAATGTCACATGCCCCAACCTATATGCGGATTGCCACTCTTCAGTGTAGGGTCATATCAAGGTCTGATATTTGTCTCTCCTGTGCCATTGTGTCTTTTCAAACTTGCATGTTAGATTTCGTGTTCCAAACAGTAACCTCACAAAGCAAATTATGGTGTCTTCTCTTGTGTACAAATGACTGTACCACTCTTTTTGCAGAGCAAGGTGGTCTAGGGGTTTTGGTTATTTAGAGAGTACTGTAACTGTTTAAACTTGAACCAAAGTCTGCAAAGTTTTTCTACTCATATCTAAAACATTCCTTCAGCTTTGTGATTGATGAGGTGTATTTCTGGGGTTATTTCACTGCAGACCAATACCTTTGCTGACACTTATATCAAAATATTTGACGTTTTCTTACATTTTAAGACCAAAAGAAACTATCAGATTATCTTGTCTGTTCTATTTGCCAGAGTCCATTATTCTTAGGGTGGCGATCTCATTAAACACTTGTCTGATTCTGCAAACTTTGGCAACTACATTTCCTCCTTCCTGTGTCTTTCTGTGGTCTCTCCATGTGGTCCCTACTTTTGGTGACAGTGGGAAGAAGCACTGCAGGAGTTCAGCTGGTGCTGACCCCTGTCCAGAGACCCTCTGGCAGCTACCTGCTCCTGAGAGAGTCCTTGATTTTCCCTGAGGATGTGCCACATTTGCTTACATGCTGTGGAGTATCTCGCCTGAAGTGCTTGCACTGCATTAAAAAAAATAATTGTATGACTATGTACTTGCATACACATTTTTACAAACCCTCCCCAACAGAATGAAATCTTGGTATAATATGAAGGCTGCAATTAAGTTTTATGCTAATTCCTTGTCAATAAGATACCAGTGTCCTCTATTAGAGTGCAAATTAGATTCTGAGTGTTGTTCTGTTCCCTCATTTCTTGCTGTGAAGAGACAACATACCCTTAGCCCTCCTTCCTAGAGATTATTACTGCTCAGCGAATTGCTATTCATGGAGATGGACTAATGTTCTGCTATGTTATCATAAGAGGTGGAGGGAAGAAACAATGCATTGGCAGATGGGCAGACTTGCATGGAATCCTATCTAAGCCATTAGCAAACAGACACTGAAAGTTTCAGCCTCTGTTGCAGATCAGTGCTTTGGTATATTAGCTGTCTCTTTGTCTCTGTCTTCAGACATAGTATTGAGATGGCTGTAGGAAAAGCAGAGCTATGTCTTTCCACTGTATATTAATGTCCATTGCAGCGTACTTTTATATTTGAAAAATGAGTATGTGTCCAGATGGAAAGCAAAATTTTTTTCTTGTGGACACAGTTTATGTGGGAGTTTTCAGGAATAAACACTGCCTTTGTCAAAGTTGTCATCTACTTAGCAAGAGAAATAGCCATTTTTTTCTTTCAGAGAAGACTCAGAAAACTACTTCCCTACTTCCCTGCTCATATAGCAATACTACCTAAGTCTAAGGATGTTAAGATTTGAATTATGTGAAAGTTTATTACTTCACCCTGAAATTCTGTGTGAGAAATACAGGCCTGGTCTAACCGGAAACCTGCTGTTTCAAACATGAGTACTGTTTTTATTCTCCCTTAATCTACATATCTGAGCCTGCAGAGATACATTTAAAAAAACTGAAAGCTGCGGTAAGTGAAGGTGAAACTTTTTCTATTAACATCATTTCCATAATCGCTTCCATTTGCCTCAAATTCTGCATGTGCATGTAAATTTATATCGCTTTTCTTGTACAACAAAGGCAATTATTTTCCATAAAAATATTATAGTAGGTAAATGTGAATGTATAGACAAAATAAAATAGTGAACTTGATGGTTTTGTCTGAATAGACTCCCATGTATCTCAGGGACAACGAATGAAATTCCAGAAAATGTGCCATTTTAAAATGATTCTCCCTCCAGCTCTGAAAGCATTACAATGGATCTGTTTAGTTTAGTTTCATACAGATGTGATGACACCAGTGCCATGCCTCCCAAGCCCTACTGCAGAATTGAGCAGGTAACTGTTTCAACAGTGGAATTTGCCAAGGATTTATTGTCCTTTTAGAGGATGTTCTAATTAGACTGGCTTGATGCTTCTAACTGTATGCATGCATGACAGTGAGTCAGAAGAGCTCTGAGAAGAGAATGTTTAATATAAACATTTTATATTTCATTTTAACAGGCAGGTTTCCTCTTCTAACTAGCAACATGCCCTTTGTTTCATAAGCATAATGTCGTTGTGTTAACCATGGTTACAGAATTTACCAGTGGAACTGCAAACATATAATAACATATCCAACAATGACAAAAAAAAGGCGATAGCTTTATCTTGGCTTTCATTGTTGACCTACTGATTCACATTCAAATTACCAAGTTATTTATAACATATTCAGACACTTTAGTCAGGGCTGTTCTTATTGCATGTCCTATTTTATAGAGGCATATGCATTAGTATTTTGATTGATTATTGCTTGTCACTGCACTACAAAGTCTGTCTTCATGAAGGAAAGGAAATAGCCAATCTTCTCTGTAAATTAAATAACTACATGTCAGGAAAATACTTCTGCTTTATGTCATCAGGATAATCAAAATAATAGAATGCAAAAGCAAGTAGGATGAGTTTCTACCCTGTTATGAACTGACTATATCCGTAATTTTCTTTTCAAAGGGATCTCAGCTGGCTGGGAGACAAGCTAACAAGAACTTAATGAAGCTGAGCAAAGACACGTTCCTGCACCTGGATTAACTCCATGCAAGTTGTAAAGGCTTGAGGCTGACTGAATTGAAAACAGCTTTGCATGAAAGGTTCTGAGGGTCCTAGCAGGCCAAATCTAATATGAACCCATATTAAACAATCTATATTATCTAAGGTGTTCCTGCAGCAATGAAAGCTGTTCACTTGCAATGCTTTAGAAAATGCATAGCCAGCTGATTGAGGGAGTGTGCTTATTTGTACTTTTGTGATGTTTCTGAGATGGTATCTGTGTTCAGCTGCAGTTTCTCCCATAAAAGAGACACTGACAATGTGGTACACTAGCTTAGGGTTATCGGGATGACTGGGTACTAGATGTATGAGAAGACAGTGAGAAAATTGGGTTTGTTCAGCTAAGAGCTGGAGAGTTGAGAAGACAGAGGTAATTGTGTTGTTCTACTACTACAGGAGTGTTTATTGAGAATATGAAGCCAGACTGTTCTAGGAGGTGTACAGCAAAAAGGCAAGAAATGAGGTAGACCAGATTGCCCGGAGAAACTGTGGAGTCTCCATCTTCGGAGATTCAGAACTAGACTGAACAAAGCTCTGATCAACTTGTTCTAATTTGGAAGCTGGGTCTAACTTCTAAATTCTTAGCAGACATTTGTTGCAGGTTCCTTTTGGAGCAGGCTTCCAACTCTGGATTTTCTATGGATCTACACTGATTATTACTGGATTATATGTTCCCGGACTTCTCTTTCAATCCTACTTTAGTAAAACAAATATTTACATATGCTTTTTCCAAAGGTAGAATGACCCAGTATTTTCTCCAGAAGGGCTTTTTCTCTGAAGAGCGATTGTTGTTTAATTTCTCTGTCTCTTCTGAGGAAAACAGAGTTCTAATCATCTGACTGCATATTATAATGGCGATTTAAGAGTATAACTCACCAAGATCATGTACAGGTTAAAAATCTTTTAAATCAGGATAATGTGACAAACTTTCCAACTATTCAGGGCAGTAACCTGGGGTTTACTCCTTTTCTAAGGTAGAATAACAATAATAATGAGAATTGCTAGATTTATTCTATACAGGTATTAAGGAAATCCTTTTCCTCATTCCTGCAATTTAGAATGAGGTATCAAACAAACCATCAAAAGCACATACTAAATGAATACTGCTTATTTGTGGTTGCCTTAGAATTGGAATAATGCTCTCCAGATCTTTACAATACTGGGGACATTCCTAAGAACTAAGAATACTGCACACAGAAATGTAAAGTCAGGGTAACAGGGAAAAAATTTGCATTTTCAAAAGTAGATTTTACTCACTTGGCATCTTCTTTCCCATTATTGAGCGGATGCTGTTCTTCTTGAGTTGCCATAGTTGGTTCAGTTGATTTTTCAGTTTCTGAAGGCTTGGCTACTTTTTCTGGAACTCCCTCTGCATTTAGAAATAAATTGTAATTTCTGAATACTAATTTTTAAAGAATCATTAGAGCAGTTTTAGAAGAATCAGAACCTACCTCCATTATCTCTTCAGTGGATGTGACACTGATGCTGAAACCTGGCTTTTGAATGATTTCCTGCATAAATCTATCTCATTGTGTGTTGTACAGAACATATTTATGCTGAGAGTATCTTTTAGAATATGAAACTTATTGTGATTTTTAATCTTGATGCACATATAAGCTGCTCAACAATGATCGATACGCAGATCTAAATTTATAAGCAACAAGAAAGTGTGTAGTATAATAGAATTATAGTGCATACATATTTAAAACAATTGAGGACAGATAGATAGGCCTGCTGAGATATACCTCATGAAATACGGGAGGAAAAACGGAAAGCAGCTTATTTGCTTATGCGTAGCAAATGCTGATGGCATTATTTATGTCCCAGTGTTTGTACTGCACTGTATCTCTTGCTGCTTCAGCTGCCATGATAGTCCAATTTGCTGCTGAGTAAATTATGATTAAAATACATCACTAAGGATGTGAGTATGTACAACCTTGACTAGTCTACTTCATTTTTATTACAATAAATTTTTAAAGGAAATTTAGTAATAAATTTGTTTCACTTTCCTCTATGCAAATGCTGTATGCCACTTGAGAGAATTTATGTGATTAATTCTTCCAATTAGTCTTATTTATTTATTTTAAATTTTCACGGTGAAAAATAATTTGAAAGCTGTCATCAGTCCGCCACTTTGCATAAAGGAGGAACAAACCCAGCCTTCATAAATACTTTAAGTAATATGATTACAGAGGAAAAACTTGGCAAGGAGACATCATAGCAAATAAATCAGAACCCTGTTGTGTATGTAGTATTTTAAATTCAAGACAGCTCAAAGGAAGTAAAACCTTGAGTATTTTTGATAGATAACACAAGATTAATTTTTTGATAGTTAATCTCCTTATTTAGGGAGTTATTCATTTCAGAGGGGTATAAGCAGTCACAGCAGTGAACTGCTAAGTTGCCCAGCTGGAAGGTGATTGCTTCAAAGGGCATTGGAACAAAACTCAGTGAAGGACAATTGGCCAACACCAATTACAGCACCGGATAACCCAATCTACCCCTATACCACCATTTATTCAGGTTTGGGATACTTTTTTTCTTCCGTGTGATGCTTCAGAATAGGCATGATGTTTCTTGAGCTGAGTTTCAGATTTTACTGGATGAACAACTGTTTACAGAGCCAGTTGAGCATTTCTAGAGAGAATTCTTTTCTTAGTAATTGGGTTAAGAACTGAGAATGCCTTGTGGGACTGCTGCTCTTACAGGAATTAATGTCTTAAAAAGGATCAAAGAACCAGTGCAGAGTAAGAAACTGCTAGAAATACTCAAGTCAGAGTCAGACAAGGAACTGAAGAGAAGGCAAAGTAATCCATGTTCCCTAATATGCTGGTTGTTTTGGCTTCAAGTTTAGGGGTTAATTTTCAAATAGTCCTTGGGAGAAATGTGACAATATGAAGTATGAAGAAACAACCTGCAGGATTTGTCTTACTTATCAGCTGTAAGCTGGGAAGACTGTTGAGAGGAATTCCATTTAAAACTATGACATTCAATAGGATTTATAGCTTAAATTGGTAATGATATCTTGCCCACCTAATATAAATGAAGATTATTTTCTTTCCTGTCTGCAGGAGCTAGTATCACAGTATCATCTTGAGGAAAATTCTATTGGAAATATATGCTGGGGAGTATTTCCTCTTACCTGAAGGGTCCACCCGGGGATTTTAAAGTTAAAAAATAAACCATGTGCAGAGAGGTAAGGTCAGCAGAGGACTGCTGCTGTTACTGTCACTTGGAACATTCAAGAGGGAATGGAAGGATTCTTTACCATTTCATTACACAGTTCAAATATTTCTCTTTGAATTCTAGTAAAAAAACTTCTAATAGATATGTGTATTTCAAGGGAGATGTTTTAAAATGGATTCAGGCTTCTAATTCAGTGAATATATTTTCATAATGAAATAAATCTGTTTCTCCAAGGAATTTCACAGACATCCTCTGTAAGAAAATCTAAGAGTAGCTGTAGTTACAGAAAATAAAGGCATTTGTGATGTATTTTTAACTGACTAATTTGTGGCTCTTTTACTGATTCAGAAAGGAATCTATTTAACTCTCCTTAACCTGTTAAAATTCTGTTGATCCCAAAGGATTTCTACAAATGATACTACTGGCTCTGTGCTTTCCTTGGCACATAAGCCTCCTGTGGTTTTGTGGTCAACGTAATATGATGTAGAAAAGCAGGGGTGGAAGCCAAAATTTTCTGCTCAATCATCTACTGCTTCTGCTCCCTTCTGAATTCAGTAATTTTAGTTTCCCAATTTTCGGGGGGGGGGG